>LBNU01037228.1:1455-12468 GCA_014162995.1 Artemisia annua | reverse complement strand
TAATTTTCAACAGTTTAATTCTTATTAGAAATGATTCAAGAATTATAACCCAGTGTTTTGCGGGAACAAAACACTTTGGGATTAGACAATGACAATGTATGGTATGTTCCTCCTCGCTAAACTTAAACTAAGCTAAGTAAAACTACGGTAAATCGAGCTATCTCGAGTACGTTGTTTCGTTGGAGGAGAAAAGGGTTTTGTAAGTCTAAAGCCTTAAATTCACAAACTTACTTTCTCCTCTTTACAATGCTATATATAATACATATAACATACTTTCCAGGTTTGACTAATGATACCTTAAGAAATCTTATTGGAAAGATTTCTTCATGTCAGCACATACCACATATTGGGGATAGTGAAAAAGGTGCTTTAAGGTTGGCTTGATGGGTTGGTAGAAAATTATATTTCTCTGTTTTACGTTTAGTCTTGTTCTAGTTTGTTATCAAAGAAGTCACTACATCATATTACCATAACACTCTTAGTTTAACTCTCTAGTTAACACTAAGTGTGAAAAAGGGACCAACAGGGACTATGAAAGAAGGTATACAGCTCAAGAGGATCCTGAACTCGAACTGGCAAAACAATTAAGTCTAGGAACACTCTCTGAGCAACAACAACAACCTAGAGGAAAAGGAATAGTCATCCGTGAACCTGGGCATGATGATGAAGAAACTATACAACCTGAACCTGAACCCTTGCCTGACAAAGGTAAACTGAAAAGCATTATCGTTGACACACGAAACCTAGAAAAGGAAGAGCAGAAAAAGCTCAAATTGGCTGCTCGTCTCAACCTTCAACTACTACAAGCTCATCAGCAACAACTTGAACTCCAAGCTAGAGAAGGTGGTTCTAGCCGTACCATGATATCTCCAGCAGCAACTGAAACAACAACCGAACAACCGGAAAAGGATGCTGAGGGAAACACTATCATGAAAGACGCTGGAGAAGAAAAGGTTGCAGATGAACAACTAAAGGAAACTGAGACAACACCTCCAGAGTTCGAAGCCAAAAGTCAGGAAGAAAAGGAGTTGACTGAGAAAATATTGGAGGAAACGGCAGAGGAAAATCTTGATGATCAGCCTAATATTCAAGATTAAGATGAACAATTCTTCGATGCCGATATGCCATCACCGCCAAAGGAAAGATCTCCGATACCCGAACAACCTCCAATCCCTCAAGCAGAATCAGTCAAACAAGCAGAATCATCAGCATCATCAGACCAGTCACCACCACCATCACCGAAAGCAAAGTCAATTCCTATACCGAGAATGAAGAAAGCTAGTCTGAAAACAACCAAGGCATTCTTACGGGCAAGGCATGCTGCGGGAACTTCAAGAACTAGGAGAACACCACAACAACACGATGGTGATCTTCAAGTCCAAATGAAGAATATGACAACATTGGTTGCTCAGCTCTCAGATGAAGTAAAAGAGCTAAAGCAGACAAAAGCTCAGGTTGATAAGTACAAGCAAGCTGATATGAGTAAGATGATCAGAAAATACACCAATGACTACTTGGCTGAGAATCTCGTGACTGCAGTATCTCCAGAGTTGTTTGAACTTCTGAGACCCATCAGAAAAGAGCTGAACACCAGGATTCAAGAAAACATCGTCAAAACGCTTCAGTCAACACCTTTCTACCTTCAAACGAACAGGCCTCCTACTGAGCCTGAGGATCTAACCGTAGAACAACTGGAAACTTTGTTAGCTTCCAAACTCACTGAGAAGGAAGAAAAGACCGATGAAGAAGCAGCATTGCTTGAATCCCTAAGGGCAACCGAGTCATGCAAAGAAGCCGCTGGCAGACGCAAACGTCCTAGGAAAGACGATGATCCGGACACAGACTCACAACGTAAGAGAACCAAGTCTAGCCGCGAACCATCATCATCCAAACAACCACCAGCATCAAAGGCTTCCACCCGCAAACCGCAAAGTTCAGCATCCAAGTCTGGACCCACAGCAGCAGAAGAACCATTCATGCTTCATCACGATGATCAACAGGAGGAACCACAACCTGTATCCACTCAAACTGAATCTCCTGAACCACAAGCTAGACCATCATCAACAACTCAGACTGAAAAGTCTAAGGGAAAGAAGCAGAAGAAGCACTCCAAACGTTTCACATGGTTAGATGCTCCTGAGGTTCCTGAATCAGACTGGGTTACCACAATGATCAAAGCTCATCCACCGCTAGAAACCGAAGAACCACTCCCGGGCAACACTATACAATACGCTCAGAGTATTCTATCGGGTCTTCAGCTGGAGAAGGTGACAAAAGCTGAACTAAAGCGGATCAACAAGGAAGCTCGTGACTTTCTTAAGGCACGATCAGGAAACAAAGTAGAGTTGGACTACCATTTGCAGAACATTGCAGCAGCTTTATCAGACTCCTTTGATTGGCTCAATCCGGAATGCAACTTTGATGCACATGCAAAGCACAACGAACCGTATTTCACAGACTGGACCAAACCTTTACCTCTTCAAGGCTTTGCTGACAAGCCTAGAATCCCGTATCGGTTCTTCTTCAACTACGATCTCCGCTACCTGCAACACGACATCAAAGCTTCCAAAGATCGCTACAAGTCTTCTTTACGGATTTCAGTACCAGCTGCTCGTTATGAGATTCCAAACATTGAAGAAACCGCTCCGATATTCAGCAACTCTATTGTGGAATACAACAGAGACGCTTTGTTTGGAATTCAGAACTGGTCGGAACGACGAAAGCTCGGCTACACTCACAGACGTGAACGTACATCCGGTGATGTGAAGCACAAAGGCCGAATCGTCGCAATAATGCAAATCCTGGAAGACAAACGGTTTGATTATGTCTACATGAAGGAAATAGTGGTTAAGAGGCAAGACGAACAGCTCTACAAGTTTTGTGAAGCCGATTTCCCACATCTTTATCTAGATGACATAGAAGATATGTATCTAGAGAAAGTTCAAGGAAGAATGAGGGGCTTCCCAACGTCAACTCAGTACAACTTCATCTCTTCCGTGCTCATGTACATAAGGCAACTGATCATCCGTGAACGTGTAGAAGATCTGCAGTTAGGTGTCGAAAGCTACCAGAATCACCTCAACTTGACCAAACCACAACTCATGATCGAAGAACTACATGACGCATCTCAGCTAATGATTCTCCAACAACCAAAGTTCGGGGTTACTTACCTCAACTCAAAGCATCAGCTACGGTTCATGCGGTTCGACGAGCTTCATAAGTTCTGTGATGTTACCTTGCAAAGAGTTCGTGATGGTTTAGTGGAGAGATTGACGGACGATCTGAATAAGGTGAAAGAAGGAAAGCATACTCGTTGGAATTCTAGCACTCGAAGAATGGTAAAGAACTTCATCCATGCCATCGAAGAAAGGCTCAACCGGAGGGAGCAGATTAGGAGATTGGAAAGTTACATCGGGGTTCGTCCATCGTTTCCGATCCTGACATTTCAGAGGCCCAATGCAAAGTTCACCGACTTCAATGCCTTGACTTCATCTCAGACATAAGCTTTTGGTATAACCTTTCATAATTTCAAATTCATTCTCATTAATTAAGGCTTGTGTACACATAACAGTGCACAACCCATACCTTGTAAAGAAAGGACCCTGTGGTACGCATCAGTGCTACAATCCTAAGATAAGGAGCGAAGGCTTCTTACTTTTGAGTAGAATTTATTAAACTTTTCAGATTTTCACAATTCTACTCAAAAGACAAGTATTTCACCTCAATGAGTATCCACAAGTTGAGGGGGAGTACTTGTACCAAAACATCGTTCTTAAAATCTCAAATCTTTGATGATAACTCCCCATAAGACTCAAAAAGCATATTTTAATCAAAATCGTTTGCAAAAACAACATTTGATATGCTATTTTTGAGGGGGAGAAGAAGAAAATGATTAAAATATGATGTGGCAAAATTGTATCTCACTCGAGCTCGACTCAGAATTGACCCAAGAATTGACGAAACAAAAACCGTTAGTATTCGAAAGGATTTATCCGAGTAGATTGTACCGTTTCGAGAAACTCTTTCTAGACGTTACTTTGACGGGTCTAACTTCCTTTATGGAATGTTTACAACTTCAAGGTAGTTATTAGGGCTAGTTGTCACCTAAAAACTGACAATGCATCCCTTTAACTAAGCAACGTAACCGTGTCCCTCGGGTACATGTCTATTAAGAGTGGATCAATTCTAAAGTGCTAACTTCTCCCGCATGTGTTATTTTCCGCAAAATATTCATAAGCACATGTGGAGGGGGAGTATTTCATAAGAAATAAAACCCTCAAAGTGTTATAAAATGTTTTTATTAACAAACACTTTGAGAGATTTTTCAAATGAATGGTTTCAAAAGGCATCACTAGGATAGTCATGGAGTTATAAGGTGACTAAGGTTAGGAATAACCGTCCTACGATCCGCTTAAACCGGAGGGATCTACCCAAGGACATCACCAATAGTTAGTATTTAGAAGTCCTTAGGTATGATACGGAAAAAGGAGTAATGAATGAAACGGAGAAAGAAGGGGTTGAAGAATTAAAAAGAAACATTATGAAAAGGGTGAAAAGAAATAAGCCCTCCAAATTATTCAACCTTAGGGCAGACACCGGGTTCAATTCATATGCTACTGGTTGTTGCTAAGGCGACACCGGTATTGAAGATAAAAGACGTCATGGACCCAGTGACGCATGCACCTTAACCTTCTAGCCACTCGGGTATCTCTCAAAAGATACTTGTTTCATTCTCACGGGGAATCGTTGTAATATATCGACCTTCTGTTTAGAGTTGGTTGATATTGAAACAGGAGACCCTGCCCCAATCTCCGCATAGGAAGCCATAAGTTGCACTAATTGAGTCTAGAGCCACGAGATACATCAAAGATCTCTTAGGTTCACTTAGTAATCTTACATTGGTTGTTCTACATCAATGGACACCAATTGTAAATTATCGAGTCCTTCGCAGATCTTAGCAATCTGCCTAGAACGTTCATGAGGGACTTACTTAGGTATTTCTCGAATGATTGAACGGAAATCCTGCCAGGGTCAACATCAAACAGCCCTGACAGCAGGTCACTTCGGTAATTCCTCGTGGGTTACGCTTAGTGTTTATGATGGCTTCAAACGGTCTACAGTCGTGGGGTGATCTCCAGCGACTCACCTAATCGTGGGTGTACTTAGTTGTGCCCGTGTAAGCTCCTTAGGGGGTATCCGATTAGGAACGGCCTTGGCGCGAATTAGAAGGAGTCTTCACACTATGCTGTTGACGAATTCTAGTTCAAACCTGTAAGTACCGGTTGTATTATTGCTAACTGTTTTATTTCAGGTACAAATGCCATCTTGAACACCAACTTCCACATGCTCATACATACATCTCAAATGCCAAAGAAAGCTCGATGCAACATCACAGTCTAAAGAAAAGATTCTACGACAACAATCATGAATCTTCAACAACAAAGACAAAGAGCTACGAATGCATAACTACAACACAGTCAAAGATGTATGAGCATGTCGGAACGGAGCGAATCCATTGGAGATACCGAAAGTGACATGTGGCGGATTACAACATCATCTCTCATTTTCACATCAACAAAGACAAAGAACAAAGAACGATGAATCACTTCTACTACAATCATTTTGAAGACGTCTAAAGCTACAAATGTCAACAGTTAAAGTCCAAAGACAAAGACGTCAAGCAACCTCGATGACCGTGAAGAATTTCTATCCTTCAACAATCCTTTATGACCGATCCTTAGGGGGAGATTGTTAGGATCATAGTTTACAACTATTCAGTCAAGTCTCGGTCATTTCAGTCAATGTAATAGGTTGCTAGAATTATCATAATTTGCTATGTTATTTAGTTACTCGTATGGTTATGTTTAAGTCTAATAAGATGTCCAATGGGCCTAAAAGCCCACGACATAGCAAGATAGGGAAGAAGGGAATGTTGCCCTACTCTTTTCCTATAAATAGGACATCAACTCTTCATTGTAAAATGTTGGTTAATTTCATATCTTATGAAAACTCTTGCTCTTTCATCTTTCATATTGTTATTAATCAACCAAGTCTAATTCTCATCTCATTTCTCTTATAAGATTACTTGTGTTTACTAATATGGTGACCTAACAACCACGTACTCAAGGTAGCAAGTATCACAAGCAGGCATTACTTCTAGCCCTCAAAGATGAAGCCCGTAGCAATACAAATGCCAACGACAACAGCTTCATGGCAAATGCACATTCTGACGATGACATGGAAGATCTGGAAGCTGCTGTTATGCTTATGGCCAACATGCATGAACTCCACATAAGTGACTCAGGCCCAGTATATGACACTGATGGTCAATCTCAGGTATCTTCTATTCATTCATGCCGGATAAATGAAATTGTTTCCCCATCTGCATCTGAATCTAACAAGGAACACGGTGTTCAAATTGACTCATTGTTATCTAAACAAACGAATACTCAAATGCACACAAAAGTTATATTTGATGAATTTCAAATTCACCCGGTGTCAAATTAACCCGATTGTCACATTTGATGATTCGGATAATGAAAATGTCAATGATAACAATGGTCAAGTTGAACATCTTGATTCTTCGTCTGGTCCAGATTCAGAACTTCAGTCCCTTCTCATGACTAGTCAAACTCAAAATATTAAATGTCAGGAGCTTAATGCTAGATTGAAAGCAAAAAATGCATTATTAACTAGGGATATTGAGTGTTATAAATTACAACTGGAAATTGCTGAAAAACTTGTTCAACGGGAAAAAGGCTTTGAAGCTGCTTTTCAAAAATCTTCTCGTCATGTTATAGAACTAGAACATCAAATTGCTAAAATTATGGAGTCTAAAAACATCTTAGCTTCTGAACTGGAAAAACAAGCATTTGAACACAAACAACAAATTGCACAACTTGATGCAGTCATTTTAAAAACTAAAACTGAGTTGTTAAATTGTCAAGCCGAGTTCAAAGAACATAAATGCAAAACCAGAGAAAAAGTTAAGTCATACATAGATGAGATTGTTGAATTGGAGCATAAGCTCAAAGAATTTCAAAACGTTGTGTATAAAACTGGTAATTCAGTGACAACAATTCAAAAGTTTTCAGTAAAACGAACAAACAATGGTCATGGCTTCGCAATCGGAAGTGAATCACCAAGTTTTTTACGTGTGGCACTCAATGAGATTCCAAAGTTATATAGTGCAGATCATTTCTTTGACGATACTGTTGTTGTACTGTTGTATATGATTGTGAGGAAGAAAATGAAATTGAGGAAGAGAGTCGATCAAAAATGGAAAATGTTAAATATAATATGCCTTTTGATTACTCCAAAATGCCTCCAATAACCGATATTTTTACCCCTCAAAAAGAGAAATCTGAACAACCATGGTTCATAATCAAACCTCAAGAAGTTACCTCTTCAGTAGCTCCTGCTAAGCCAGTGGTACAAATTAACGGTCCTTTACCAAACAATGAAAAACTTCAACCTCTTCCTACACGTTGTCTTGTACTTCGATATTTTGACACGTTCAAGGAAGATCTTGAACGATTGGATGAAGCAATAGAACACAACTCTCAAATAACGGTTTTTACTATTACTACTCCTCATGGGAGAGAAAAGAGAGAAGTATTTCAAAAACAGTTTTTACCTATTGCTCAACACTTGCGTCTATGTGCTAACTACTGGGAGAAGGAACTTCAAAAAGAAGTCTCTTCTATGATGAATGTTTTCCAAGCAACTAAACAAGCTATTTTAAAGCAAAAACGTCGAAATCAATTTTTACAAAAAGAAGCTGATCGACTCTTGGAACATGTTCTTAGTGCTGATATTATTTGTGGTTATGAATTCTCTTTATGAATCTGGTACTTCGATGCTTGTTGATGATCATTGTGATGATATTGAGTTGTTATCTAAACAAATTGAGACATTAAAAGATGAAAACGTTAATCTCCGAAAACACAATGATGATGTGCAAAACAAACTTTCAAATGAGATTTCCCAACTCAACAAAAAGCTTGAATGGTGTCAAAACCAAAGTCTTGATTTCGAACTGGAATTACAAAGTCTTAAAACTTCCACAACTTTTCATAATGAAAATGAGGAATTAAAAAGTCAAATTTCAAAATATGAAAAGGAAATTGCAGAATTGCAAGAAGTTACAGACTATTGGCAAAAGAGTCGTGATGAATATTATTATTCTAACAGAAAACTCGACAGTGAAATTCAAGATAAAATGCACATTATCATTTAGTTGAAAGAGAAAATACATGAGCTTGAAAAAAGAAAATCTGTCAACACTAAAGTAATTGCACCAGGAATGTACTCATTAGACATAACAAATGTAGCACAACACACTAAGAAGTCTAATTTGGATCCTTCCACTTCTACAGGAATAGTTGCCACTCATAGCGTTAGCAGATCCAAGCATAAACGAATGAAAAGGAAGAATAGGATTTTGCAACGTAGAAGAGAGACACTAGAAGCCTCTGAAGTAGAAGAACACCCTAGGACTTTGAATAAGACTCATCCTGCACTAGATTTAGATACTGATTTGGCAAATTGTAATCCTAATCTATGTGTAACGAATGATGAACCTTTGAATGTTTTAAAAGTTGATGCTTCATGTGTGTTTTGTCGTAAAAGTATGTTATCTGGTGATCATTCTAAATGTGTTGCAAATTCTCTTTTATCTCGTCTTAAGAAACGTACATTAGGCAGAAAATCTAGGCCCACTAATGCTTCTAAATCTGTGCTAGGACTTATGCCCTGTGTAGTTTCTAAGAATGATATAGTCAACCCAGTAGTTGCGAACAATACCTCTAGGATCATGCCAACTGTCACTGAATTTGATATAAAGAAGGCTAAATCTAGTTGGAATTGGCAACGTTGGTTACAAAGGACACATAACTTTAAATGGATTCCTAAAATTGTTAACATGTGTGCTTCTAACCCAACGGAACCCACAACTTCTTCGGGTTCCACCCTTACCATTGTACCATCGTCGTCTCTTTCATGTGATGCAGGTGGTGCAAATTGTTCTCTGGATTGTTGATAGCGGATGCTCCCGACACATGACAGGCAATCTCAAACTGTTAAAAAACTTTGTCTCAAAGTTCATTGGTACTGTCAGATTCGGGAATGATCATTTCGCTGCAATTATGGGCTATGGGGACTATGTCAGTGGGAATATCGAAATTAGTCGTGTTTATTATGTTGAAGGCCTTGGTCACAATCTATTTTCAGTTGGTCAATTTTGTGATGGTGATCTGGAAGTTGCATTCAGGGAGAAAACATGCTTTGTTCGTGATCTACAAGGAAATGATCTCATGTCCGGCACACGTGGAAACAGTCTTTATACAATTTCAATGTCCGACATGACCGCTTCCTCTCCCATTTGTCTACTTTCAAAGGCTGAATCGACAAAATCCTGGTTATGGCACCAACGCATGTCACATCTCAACTTCCGAACTATGACTGATCTTGCTCGCCATAAACTAGTTGACGGTCTTCCAAGGTTCCGATATGCAAAAGATCACCTATGTCCCGCTTGTGAACAAGGAAAGAGCAAACGTGCACACCTCACCACCAAACCAGAACCGAGCACTGATCATGTTCTTCAACTTCTTCATATGGATTTATGTGGACCAATGCGAGTACAAACGATTAATGGGAAACGATACATACTTGTGATAGTCGATGACTTCTCCAAATGGACTTGGGTCTACTTTCTTCGAAGCAAAGATCAAGCTCCATCAATGATAATCACCTTTCTCACGAAAATTCAGGTTCAACTTCGCAACACAGTAAGAATTGTAAGAACAGATAATGGAACTGAATTCAAGAATCAAACTCTTCGTGCATACTTTGAGAAAGTTGGAATTGAACATCAAACATCAATTGCACGGACTCCCGAACAAAATGGAGTGGTCGAAAGACGCAACAGGACGTTAGTGGAAGCCGCACGAACGATGCTCATTAATGCTCAATTACCAGATTATCTTTGGGCAGAAGCCGTCTCTACCGCATGTTACACCCAAAATCGTTGTATGATCAATAAACGTCACAAAGTCACACCGTATGAAATTGTTCACAAACGAAAGCCCAACATACAACACTTTCATGTATTTGGATCTCTTTGTTATCCGAATAATGATCGTGATGATCTTGGAAAGCTTAAGGCAAAGGCTGACGTCGGTATCTTCATTGGATATTGTGAAAACTCCAAAGGTTTTAGAATCTACAACCGTCGTACTAGAGAAATTCAGGAGACTATTCATGCAAATTTCGATGAGCTCACAGAAATGGCTTCTGAGCAAAACAGCTTAGGACCCGCAACCAACCGTCTAAACTTTCCAGATTCTTCAGCTGAACCGTTGTCACTAACTCGTCGAGAATTGGAAACATTGTTCTCTCCTTTGTTTGATGACTCATTTGAGACACGTGCACCAGATGTATCCACTAGTTCTGCTGCTCAACCTGATAATATTCAAGTACCTGATATAACAGTTATAACAACAACAACGGTAACACCTGATGCACCCCCAACTGAATCACCCACAATAGAAGAACAAACCGCTTCTGATGAGACGAAAAATGTTACGTTTTTAGGGGTCAGTTTGAGTCCTAATTCGTATATTATTTGATCGGATTTCACCCAACGTCGTTTCTTTTCTCATTTTAGGTACTTTTGAGGAGAAAATCACAAAAGAAGCATTTTCGGGCGTTTTCGGAGTGAAAAAGTGCGGAAAACAACAAAATCTCAAAAGACCCTAAAGTGCACAGAAGGTGACGGCGTCACAAGCCTCAACGTGACGACGTCAGGAACAACTGAAGTGAAGAAATTGGAAGTTACTCATGACGGGCCAGAGAGTTTTTAGCCTAGTTTGGTGACGGCGTCAGGGAAGGCCGTCAGATCTGGAACAAGGCAGCGTGACGACGTCAAGAAGGCCATCACAAAACCCTAATCGTCGGCATGACGGCGTCACACCTTGGGCTGACGCCGTCAGCCCGTATTCTCTATATATA
>LBNU01037227.1:12712-34829 GCA_014162995.1 Artemisia annua | reverse complement strand
AAAACAGGAGAAAAGATCCAAGGGTTCCAACTAGAGGTAACAAAGTTATAAAATAGTATAATTATGATAATCTTTCCTCTACTGTTTAGTAATATAGAATTTGTTGATTGTTTATTAATAGGGAATAAAAAAACTAAAGAGAATTTTGGATATCAGACATCTTCTCTTAAATCTGGTGATAGTTTGAGAGGTATAGTCCACTGAAAATAGAATTATTTATAGGGTTTTTTATAGGCATTATTTATTTATGATATGTTGCTGTTTTATGAACAGGCAAAACAAATTCAAAAGAAAATTTTGGCTATCAGACATCCTCTTATAATGCCAATGAATATGATGAGAACGCTGATAGTCGATTTGAAAGTTGTTTACCAGGTTATTTTTGGACTTTGAATTAACTATATATTTTGGCATTATTTTAAAATTTGTAGATTATATTTTTTGTTTTATGAATTACATAGTTTATATTTAAAAACATTAAATAAAGTTTTGTTGCCTATATAATAGTAGGTAATAAAGGGCATAATCAGAAAAGAGTAGATTATGAACAACCCAAAAAAAGCAACAGAGGTAAAAGTTACAATTTAGTCAGGACATCATCAAAACATACTCCTTCATCTCAAAGTTTTCAAGCATCAACTGTGATGAAGGACCGAACAATTACTGCCATTAAACATCTCAGTCCAATGTCCGATAACATGGCTATTAAAGGAAGGTGCATATCTCTGTGGCATTCTAACAAACTCCATGAATAACATGATCCTTATAGCTTGGATTGTGTTTTCCAGGATGTAGATGTAAGTTGGATTCCACAATGAATGTGATATATATTTTTTTAACATGCCCTTTTTTAACATTTTTTAACTGTAATATTTTTTGTAACACTGGGAAACCGAATACAGATTTATATAAAGAAATAATTAATGTTTAAGTTTGAACCACTTATCCAAGAGGGTCAATGCTATATCCTATCTGATTTTGGTGTGGCCGAAAACAGTGGAAGGCTACCGTTGCTGCCAAATAGGAGGAAAATTTCATTTTATAAAGGAACTCAAGTAAAAAGAATAGAGCAAATAGACGATAACATTGTTGGTTTCATAAATGAACCGTTTACAAGCATTTTAGACTCCAACAATGAGTATCACGAACATGACTGTGTTGGTATGTATATACCATTTATATTTGTCACAAAATAAGTTGAAAGGATTTTGATATTGACTTGATAATATCATGAATTATTTGTAGATGTAATTGGTACAGTTGTTGGTATTGGAAATAATGTTACTGTAAACAGCACTGGAGGACCAAAAGTTCGAAGGACAGTCGTTATTGAAGATGCAAAGTGAGTAATATGCGTTTACATAGTTATATATTGTTGAAGTTTACATGCATATAATAATATTTATGATTTTTATACAGATCTTATAGGCTTGACTGTACATTTTGGGACAATTGGGCACACATGTGGGATGAATACGATCAGAAGTTAGATGAAATTGGCCATTTAGACATTCTTTTGATGTTTGGAAAAGTTAAAATTGGGATAGTAAGTTTTAAAAATATCTATTTAAATTGATTAATTGGAATTACAATGTATGTAGTTGTTTATTTTTGTTTTTTTTAACAGATAAACCAGCAATACATAATGCTCTATTTGGTTCAAAGATCTATATTAACTGGAAAATCCCTCAATTAATTTCCTTCTGAAAGAGATATTTTTTTTATAATACTATTTATTTGATTTTATTTATATATATGTAATTTTATATAAACATAAAAGTGACGTTAATATTTACATATTTCAGTTATGAAGCACAAGAAGGGTATGAAGCAAATGACTTTCGTATTCAATCGTACAGACAAGATATGCGTGTTGTTACACCTTCCTAGTTTATGCAAGGTTGTTTAAAGAGAATGGTTGGTTCGATTCGTAGCATAGAACCGGTAAGAAAGTAACCACTTATGTTTTGTAGTTTTTACCTTTTAAAATTTTACGCTACATTCCTTCAGTTCTTAACAAAAGTTTTATTAAAAAATGCAGAAAACCTATTGCGCAGTTTATGCTAGAGTCCATAGCATACGATATGAAAGTGGGTGGGCTTATACAGCTTGAAAGGCATGCAATACTAGAGTCACTGCTATTTCATCTAACACAGGATCAAGTTCAAGGAACAAGAAACAATTATGGTACTGTAAAAAACATGAAGAAACATACGCCGTTGCTTCTAGGTATGACCATCAATCATATTAATTTTTATGTAAAAAGATTATAGTAAATAAAAGGTTATATGCGTTTTTAAAACATCAAATTCATGTGTAGGTTCAAAATAATTGTCCGTATAGTTGATGAGAGCGGAACTGCACAAGTAGTTATTTTCGACAACAATGTTCATAAAATGACAGATTTGACAGCATGGGAAATCATGGAAGAACATGGAATGGATACCGACCAATATTTTCCTGATGAACTTAATCAGATTATTGGGAAACAATATCTTTTCAAGATATTTTATTCCGAGTTTAACCACAACAATAATAGCCACATATACCGTGCAGAAAAAGTGACTGAAGATGTTGATACAATTAACTACTTCAAGATGGGCTTCTTGGATAATGAGGTTTGATTTTGACAATGCTACATTAATTTGTATATACTATATTTATTTAAATAAGTTGTCAATATAAAATTTTATAACGGAATTAATTTTAATTATAAAATAATGTAGATTGATGATGAAAATTTAGAAGATGATGAATATGAGTTAGAAGAAGGGGATAATGAATCACAAAACTCCGAAGAAGTGTTCTATGAAGACGACAACGTTTTAAAAAACACAACAATTGATGACGATGAGGTAATGTTAAAACGTTTTGCATATCTCTTTACTTATATGTCCACTGTTGAAAACAAAAATATTGTATTTGATTAACTCACATTAAACTATGCAGGAAAGCAATTTAGATGTTAGAATGGAAAATGTTGGTCATGATTGTCCTTCGTCATCTGCCAATGTGAATGAGGTATCATGAGTTACCTAATTAAGTACATAAATATGTATATTTTACAACAAATATAACATATTAATTTGTTTGTACAGGACTCAAATGATGTTAATGATGAATCGGCAAACAAAAGTATAGCTGTTAATGAGGTGATTTAAAAGTCAAATTCACTGGTTTATAAGGTTTGTTACATGTTTACAAAAAGAATACATTACTTACTATGTTATCAATGAACACAGGAAAAAGACACAATTACTAATGGAGCTACAAATTGTGCTCCACATTCAACTAAAGATACTCAAAATAAAAAAAGAGAGCGTAGTTTTGTCACACCCTGAATTTACCTGTTATGGGCAGCGGATTTGAATACCCGGGTGTAACTTTCATGGCATCCCATCACAAGATTATATTGAACGACCTAAAGTGTCGTTTAGAAAATACACGTTTGATCATAAATAAAAATCAGAGTTTACAAACATAGGTCCCAATATAAGTTGCAAGTTTTGAAAACAAGTACAAGTTTGATCAAACGATACATAAGTGCATGAAAAACCGTGATGCAAGTCGACGCCGCGACTTCAAAATGATGGTCCATATGCATGTCCATGATGATGCTAATTACCTGAAAATACATTGCTTAAAACGGTCAACATAAAGTTGGTGAGAAATCATAGGTTTATAAACAGTTGTTATACGAAACCACAAGTATAATCAGTATGACATAAGTCACATAAAAATGAAGTACAATAGCCTTAAGCTCATGACCCCGAAACTAGACCAAATGAGATGCCCCTCAAGAGAGTGTTATGCCGACACTCTAAGTATGATAAAATGAAATGCATCCGCTAACGGACGTTGGTATGACCAACACGGATGGAGGCGTCACCCTCAATAGATCTATCCACTCACCCTCGCTTATATATAATTAACGGTCCATGATAATAGGGGACTTGCAATTGGCATATGAGGTAACTTAACCTATTGTACAATGAATTTGATACCTTGGTTCGTATATAAAAATGATTGCAATGTATTCTCCCCCGTGGGATTTGAAAACATTAATAAATGTAAAAACGGGGCTATGAAAACTCACCTCAAGTGATGATGTAAGTACTCGGATTACTTATGAAATGATCGGAACCGAACAATGGAAACACTTGACAATACTAGGCACGAACAACTAGCCGCAACCTAATAATGAATGTATGTATACTACATGAGATTATGAAATGAAATGATGCATGAACATGTACATGTTACCTATACCACTCGTACTTTGAAAATATAAGTTGTCGTCGAAATTCAATGTTGGTAACACTTGGTAAAATATGTACTCAAGTTAGTACGCAAAACTAGTCAAGTAACTTATATTTATATATATAAAGTGTAGGCACGTGTGTCGACGTTAGGAGACCTTGAAAACCATTACGTTGTCGGGTTAGTGACTTGTGATGACACGGAACTCTATGGTTATGAAAAACGGCCCTTCAAGTTTAGTTGCATGAAAACTATACTTAGTACGAAATATATATACTCTATGTTAAAAGCTGTCAAAACAATAAGTATATATCAAGTTTAAAACGTGGCTTTTATTTTCGTTATACGTCCGTTTTCTACGTTCTTTATATCCACACTTTCGTATAAACAAATACTAACATGTTTTTAGAGACCCGGGTCACCTAGGTTTCGCCAAACGCCTAAAATGACCCAATGAATAATTTCCATCAGCAACCCCATTTTCCGGAAAACAATTTTTATCGTTAAACTTATAAAAAATCATAACTCCTTCGTTATAAGTCCGTTTTTGTCCCCGTTTTCGGCCATAGTTTCGTCTCGGAAAGTATTTTCTAAATATTTGGCCAAAAATTACTCAAAAGTTACTGAGTTCACCACGTTTTCATTTTTAGGACAGTAGGTTATGTACAAGTGTAAAAATCCATTTTCCTAGTTAACAACATGTCCAAAAATCATTCCTACAACAACCAATCATCCCATAACCTACCATACACCTTCTTAGGGTGTCATGGGTTCCTAAACATCATCCACCATGATAATCTAACAAGGATCTACTCATTCTAACATCTAGGGCTCAAAAGTTATAAAAAGTGTAAATGGAGTGGTATAAACTAACACATGCATGTAGATCTTGTATAAAATCAAATGAATATCATGAGAACTTGGTGAAATTATGAAAATGAGTTTTGACAACTTACTTGAAAGATTAGTGAGCTTATGGAGATGAAAACCTATAAAACCTTGGGTTTTTATTTCAAAACCCTAAAAAGGAGTACTAAATGAGCTTGATTATAACTTGAACTTGAAAAATCAATGGATCTTGCTTGGTGTTGTGTTCTTGGCCGTGGGATAGAGCAAGAGGAAGAGAGAGTATGTTTTTTTTTTCTTTTTTTACAAATGAATTATTACCTTTAGTATGTTAGTTTATAAGTATAAAATAGGTGTAGATATTTTAGGGACAAAAGAGTACAAGTCTTAATGAGAGTTAGTGAATTTTTCAAAAGATGTAAGGGATTGGTATGGGGGGGGGTGATTTGGATGAAAAAGAGGGTTTGGTTGGAAGATTTTGAAGATTTAGATGTATAATGCATGTTATATTGTATATATTTAGTAGTTTTAGTGAATACCGGGTACCGAGTTTGCTAGAAATAAAATTTAACGGTACCAAATAGAATATAACAATGTTGTAAAAATTATAAAATTACATTCCTGATGAGAATCGGGTGTTAAAATAATTGTCGTGTTGAAATATCAAAAACCGACGGAAGTTTAATCGTATACCGGTAAATACGGTAAAATTCTCAAAACACCGGGTAAATTAATAATATAATTTTTATATCATTATAATGAGTATGAAAATGTATTAGGATCATTGTGGGGAGTGTCAGACGTGTTAGTCACATTTAGTGATCGCGTGTTAACGTTTAGTTAAAAATAAACTTACGTAAAGCGTTAAACGTACTAAAAATGTAGATTTGAAAATCCTACGAGTGGAATAGTATGAAAATGTTATTGTGATGATATGTGGACTATTTCTAGTCCGTATGAAGTGTCCCTGCTAATAATGCATGAATTCGCATCTAAACCAAACCGGTTACGCGAACATGAATACCCGTAAACCCCGTTTACGATGAATTGAATGATATGCATGAATAGTACTTTCCCTCCGGGAATGAATAGTGTCATGTGAATAGTAAATTTTCTGAACGCTTCTCGGAATCTCAAATTGACTCCAAAAACGATGAATAGTAAAATGATGAATAGTGATCGATGAATAGTAAATGATGAATAGTAACGGGTGAATAGTGAAATGTCGAGGTTTGGGAAATGACCTGAAATTGTGGGTTGTGACACTATTATAATAAACATGCATTCAATAACTAAGCAAATAATTATCAAATCACGTAGGAGCAAATAAACATCTAGAAATATCATATATGCGAGATGCCATAAATCTAGGAGTGAAAATTTCTAATGTTAGGCAAAGTTCATAAAGTTAAACTAGCGTTCGGTATATTTAGGAAGAACCATTTAATCAAGTTGGAGAATGAGTATGAGACTATTACTAGTGGTGCTCAATTCAGGCTAAACACGACCATTTTTACGGGTTACACACATCCAACTTCTCACATAGAAGCAATTCAACCGTTAGGTTAAATTGATTTTCTAGTCAATAGATTCTCCAGTAGTCATTCTCCTTTTAGAAGAAATTGAGTTCCTAAATTTACCTATCGAAGAGTACCAAATATGAATTTTGCTTGGTTCACTTATACTTGGCTTAATGTGACTCAAACATCATGTTTTTATGAAGGTAAATCTAGATGATATATTTAACTCATGATCCTAATAGAGACGTGTTGAATGTTTAGACAAAAGTAAACAAAATGTTTTAATCTTTTGTTTATGATTTACCGGTTGTTTGGTTTTAATGGCATATTACTTGATTTAATAAATGTGCTTGATTTAAGAATGCTCCTTAGCATATCTGGTGAAATGAATCTCATTAAGATTATTTATCTTAAATGAGTTTGTGATTCTCAAATGATATTAAAACTAGACATTTTTATATTCTTAAAAATATTATTTTCAATGATTTTTGCCAATGTTATATAACATAATTTAACTAGTATTTGAAAAGATGAATTTTACTTGTTTATGCATTGTGACAATTTATTTTTCAATTATAATAACTTATATTATTTCAAAAAGGAATGTGTAATGTATTATCTTGTAACATAACCATTCATACTACGAAGAAAATAAAATTCATAGAATATATAGTGTGTATTATTCATAAATATTTATTTTAGCTTGGATTGATGATTTAGTGTGAGCAAAGTTTACATATGTTGTTAGTTTGCTCATGTTTGATTTTTCGGAGATGACACATTTATCCATTGTACTATAATGTAAATTGCTTGAATATTTCGGACGAAACATCCAAGTTGTCAATCCTACTTTATTGTGTATTTTATGCATGCATTAGCTAAATATTTGAAACACAACTATTGAACAAGTAGACTCAATATGACATCATATTCACAAGTGTGAGTTATGATCCGATGCATATTCTTATCGTCTTGGAAAAGGATTTTGTTATTTTCATATCAATCGAGTGTGATTGAGTATGTAGATTCAAGACTATATCCTTTGTTGTAATTTGATATAATCTTGAAACTAAGCAAATAACAATCCAATTTCTTGTCCACACTCAAAAACATATCAATTAGATTTGATAAATATATCAACCATAATTTGAATAATGTATTGATATAATATCAAGATCTTTCTTGACCCTCACGAACACTCATTTTAAATAAATAGATATTTTGGTAGTGTGTTCCATTAATCCTAAGATTATTTATAAGTGAGGTTAGTGAATGATTGAAAGTTGACTTATTACTACATGATTGTTATATGTTTTGTTTATTTGAAAAACTATTCATTGTTGCGTATAATGAACACACTTAGATTTTGAAAATACTTTTTCTTTTTATATAACTAATAAACAGATTCAATTTCTCTTATTTAAACAACCTAAGGTAAAACATGGTAATTTGTTGAAAATATTAAGGTGACTAGATTTAACTCATTTATAAGATGTTTGAGTAAGATTAAGCCATCTATACCTATATCCAATGCAAGCATAATATAGCAATCCTAACGCAATAAATCTAGCATAAGATCTAATTAAGTATAAACCGGAAAGCTAGCAATAAACTAACATGGCACATATGCTTAGATATACAATTAGCTAAACTTCAAATAGCAACAATCATCTAATATATTTAATTAAGAAAATAAAATCACAAAGAAGTTCACATAACACATAAAACACTTGTCGTCGTTTTGTGTATTATATACACCAATTTTTACTTAGCTCGATTTTATTTGAAAATAAAATAGTTTCCTCCCCATTCTATAATTTAATTAAGATCAATATTTTGAAAACATAAATACTTAATTTTTCGAAAGTATATCAACTAGGAATGCCCAACTTGAAGGAAAAGGTAAACCAAAAGTTTTACGTTAAAACGAGACACAAATGTTTGACCACCGTGTAGTATTTTGCCTTTCTGACAAATTTAACTTTGAAATAATTATTTTTAAGTATTTTTAAATGAAAGTAGACTCAATTACCTTTAAAACGCCGGGTGGCACGACTTCTACGGAATTACGATTAATTTTATATGATTTTTCAGAGTTTCTGAAAAACTGTCGAACAGACAAGCGGACCCCTTAATTTTAAGGGGGCTGCCCAGTATTTAAGGGGGCCGCCCATCGGGTACTCGAAATTTTATTTTTTTGTAAAAAATTATTTTCTGACTTTGCGGAAAGATGTGTAACTTCCTGGTTTTTTATACCGAACATTTAACACTTATTTTAAGCATAATATTATTTCGAGCTAGTATAATTAGTGTATATAACATCAAAACTAATACAAGTTAATCAACCAAACACTTTTCATATTTAATCCTCCTTAATAGATAATTTGATACATGGATCGTACTCAATTTTTAAAACCATTTGTTTTGAAAATTAGAGCGACGTGGCTCTTGATACCAATTGTGGAAAACTAGAGGGGGGGGGGGTTGAATAGTTTTCCCCTCCTTTTCGTTTTATAAAATGTTTGTTTGAAAAACCTTCAATTAGAGTTTATTATGAAAACAATATATAATCAATATGATTAATTATATATGTGTACTTTTGATTTTGTTTTCAAAACTTAGTTTTATGAATAAAGCTTTGGTTGATCTTTATGTGAATATGTTTTCCTTTTGAAATCTTAAAACGTTTTGTATCAAATCATCTATTAAGTTAAACTCAATATGAGGAGTGTGAATAATAATGTAGTCGATCATATCATATAATTATGCACATCATCACAATTTTAACTTGCAACTGTAACACAATCAATCATCATGACAATATAAGCAACACCCAACACATAAATGCAAGCATAGATATAAAGCGATAAATGCAAGAGTAAATGTAAAGAGATAAGAGAAAGAAGATGCAAACCGGACACGATGATTTATAGTGGTTCGGCTACAAGGTCTCCTTCCTTGCCCTACTCCACTCCCCGAGTCACCTACTCGAGAGTGTTCTTCACTACTCAACAAGCTCCCTTTTGGCGGAGAAAACCGTACACAACCTTTGCTTACACCAATTAACGACACTAAGCTAAATGTCGGGTTCTAATAGTAGATAGAACCAATCTCACGACACGACTTCGATCACTACACAACTTCTACACGACTTCACGACTTCACAACTTCACAACATCTTCACTACTTCACAACTTCATGACTTCTTCACTACTTCACACCTTCATGACTTCTTCACTACTTCACAACTTCATGACTACATGACCCACTACTAAGTAAGATCATCTTGATCTACTTATTACATATACTTACACAACTTGTTTCTACAACTTCACATCAATACTAACTAGACTCTAATACTTCTTTGACTTGATGATAAGAAGTATTCTTCTCTTGCACTTTGAATGGTAGGATTGGATCACTTGAAACAAAGATTAATAATCTTATGATCAAAGGGTTTTAGAAGATGTTTAGAGAGATTTAGATCTGAAAATTTTCGTGCAAAAGGTTAGAAAAATACCAGGTTTGAGGTGGTATTTATAGGAGAAAATTTCTGACAGAATCTGACAGGGGAGCGTGACCGGCCCCCTTAAAATTAAGGGGGCCGCCCAGCTGTAACGGCCAGATTTTCTGTCTTTTAGTGGGGAAAGTTTATTTGGTGAAAAACTAACTGGTTTTGGTTAAAAATTTGAATTCATATATTTAGTATGATTTAAACATTTTCCTTTACTACCAAAAGTGTTTTCAAAAATATATAATATGTTTATATTATTTTATAACATTTTCTTTTAATTAAAACATTTCCCTTTAATTACCAAAAGTGTTTTCCTAAAATATATAAAATGTTTATAACATTTTATAAAATTTGTAATGTCTAAATAAAAATACCTTTGATCATAATGTATTAGACATTTGTTTATACATACCTTAAGTGATTGTTGAAGCATACTCGAGATGTTGAGATGTCGAGAGACATTGACGTATGAATGCATAGATGATTTGTGATTACAAGTAACTTAAACACTTTACGTTATGTGTTGTAACTTACATCTTTGTCATCATCAAAACATGAAGAGGATGTTTAGATTAAATATCGTAATATTTATGCCAACATATACCATGGCATATTCTTTCTCTCTTATCTATGCCACGTAAGGACTACCCCTATCCAATTATCCCTTCTATCCTTCTCTTTTTGATAATTGGTTTACACATAAACACTTTACAAAATGATTTTTCATCAAATGGCTATTTGAGTTGGTAGACCTTGAGGATGAATGATGTTAAGGTAAACGTGCGAAGTACAATTAGGAGTTTAGCAAAGTTGGGTATTTAAAAGATAATAATCCCAAGAACATGTTACAACCCTCCTAGCTTGTCACTGGCGCTCCGACACACCAGCAGCGCGCCAGGCTCATAGTCATTTTCTCAATTTGGGATTTTTGCCTATAAATACCACCCTTGCCTCTTGTATACCTAACCCCTTGTCATTATTTCTTTCTCTCTAATTTCTCTTCTCTCAATCCTCTAATTCTCTCTTGTGTTCTTAATATATCACATAACATCATTTGAAAGAGCACGTCTATTACATGGAAAGAATCACAAGAACCTAATCCACTCTTGTGAGTGTGTGGAGGGTCTTCTTATCTATACCCTTTCTACTAGAATCGAGTATCTAGGTTAGGTTAGAACTTCATTAACCAATCAAACATTCTTATTTGATTTGGTTGTAAGGGAAGTCTTGTGTCAAAGTGACAAAGCCTAGATCATCAGAGATCTAGTTGGGGTTTGATACTTCTAGTGGGAAGTCTTCGTGGTCTTTGTAGTTAAGTCGAATCGCGAGATTCTTTTGGGTGGTTTACGAGGGTGGAACACCGTTGGGAGTAGCTCTTCTTAGTGAGCGCCGATCTTTGTGCATGTCGGTGGAGTGAAGTTGTAACGGTTTATAGTCCACCGAAAGGATTATACTTAGTAAATATTATAGTGTCGTGGATTCGTAACTGGACGTATGGATGGTATAAACCCCTCATCCTGAACCAGTATATATCATGGTGTCTCTCTACTTGCTTTATACACTTTGGTTGTGATTGTGGTTGTTGTGTTTATTGTACAACCACTTATTGATCTTTAAGGCGTGAAGTCTTTAAACTTCTAAAAGCCCAAAAAGACCATATTCACACCCCTCTACGGTTCTACACCTTTGAATCACCAGCCTTGCTAACCAGTTCACCTTCATATAAAATGTATCCCACGATGCATAAAATTCTTCAGTTGGAGCATCATATAATACTGCATATTCTTCAACAACCCCATCACTGCCAGTGCTTTGTTGTTGCTACTAATGAGGTGTATGTTGTGGAGGGGGTATAGATGATTCACCGATATGTTTCTCATTCTCCCCCTCACGATGATCGTCAGGATAATCTGCATGGGGTCTCTTGTGAAGTGCGTTGCCCCTACATGTCTCCTGTCGGTGTTAAGCTTGCTCGATGCTCCTGCTGAGTGCTTCAAAAAATTCAGTACCTTCTTCGATAAGATCTGAATCAGGAAGAATTTAATCAAATAATGTTTGCTTCTTCTCAGCGACCGGGATTAGTTGATATAACTATGTTGGTTGGATGGTGAGAGTGTTTTTGTACATGTAATGGTGAATGCGAGCATCTAATCTGCTATACAGGGTGTCATTTAACCTATTATCCACCTTCTGATCAATCAATCTTGGAATTTCATCATCCACTGCCGACCCTAACTCATATATTACTCCCTTCATTTCTTAGCGTGTCATATAAATTGGCATGGGTGCTTTGTGGATATCTCTTCTTCTCTTATTTTGGGCCGTCGATCGGCGTAGATGACTGGTTCTTTGTTGTTGGTTTCCGGTTTCTTGCTTTGGTGGTGAGTGTGCTTCTTCTTTTGCTTGTTGTTGTTTTGGAGACTGGGATGTACCAAAGCAACCGTGGTGATGGTTGTTGGTATGTGTTAATTCACATACCTTTTCATGGCCAAAATTCGACCCAAATTGACTAATTATGCTAACAAATGCCAAAGAATGTGTGTTTTTATGTTTGTGATCGAGCAGGTTCGGATATTTCACAAAAAGACAAAAATTAAACGAAAACCGGCAAAAACGAGCACGAGAGTGGAAAGTCAAAGCTTGGCATCCAAAAGTCCAAAAGAAGTCCTTAGAGTTTCAGAATTTACAAGTTTGATCCTTAAAGCGAAGTTTGAAGAAATCACAAGAATGGCCCCTATACTTTCCCAAGTTGGCAAAATAAGTCCCTCAAAGTTAATTTTTTGAAGAAAGTCAACTCTAGCCCTTCATCTTTTCAAGATTGGCAAGAATAGCCCTTGAAGCATTTTAGGGAGATTGGAAATTGCAGCCCTTGAAGTTTCAGCAAATGACATTTTTGGTCCTTGTAATATTTCTTAAACTCTAAATACTAAGTAAAATCCTAAACCCATTTATCATTACTTCTGGTCCAAGAGTAATAAGCCCATAAATCCTTTACAAAATCCCAAGCCCAATCCCACCACAAATTAACACGGCCCACTCCCACACATTCCCTGGTCAAAGGATAATAACTCACGGTCAAATGGGATAAAAAAATATTATCCATTCCCGCCCCCAATTTACCCCTCTTACCAGAACCTATGAACCCTAATTCTTACATGGCCAAATTAACAACGATTAAGGGCAAGATAGTCAAATTAAAGGGTTTCTAGAAGACTACGCACATGTCAGAAGGTGTCAGAGGTCAGAAGAAACACACGAATGGGTGATGTGGCAGAAGCTCATTGGTCCAAACACGTCATAGGGATTCAATCCAATGGTTATGATGATGGGTAAATGATTAGAGGGCTCAGATGATGTCAGAGAAAGCACAAGCACACGGATTGGTGACTTGGCAATCCAGCTACTAGATCCTTCTCACGTTGCTATAAATAGAGACCTTAGATAGCTAGTTCAGTAATTAGTTTTTAGCTTAGGGAAATTCTGCCAAATTTTCTTCAGACTTGTAATCTCTTTTCATCTTTGTAATGTTTAAGTGATTTTAATAAAATTCTCATTTTAGCTTTCATTTTAGCTTGTTCATTTTAAAGAGTTTTGAATTGATTCAGTAGTTTAAGCTCATTGATATTGTTCCATTCAGCTTCTCAAAAAGCTAATCTCTACTTTTATGAAAAATCATTTACTTTTCATTTAGTTTTCATAAACATAAAAAATATATAAAAAAATCAGAAAATAAATAAAAAAAAATAAAAAAAAATGTTTAAATCTGTAAACTCAGCTTGCAATCAAGCTTTTTCATAAGTTTTAGCTCATATTAGCTTTCTAGCTCTTGTGAGATTACAATTTAGCTCAGATTAGTTCAAGGATCTCATTTCACTAAAAAGTCGAAAAATTAACTGTATCATTGAAGATGAAGGATCCTGTGTAAAAGTGATAGTTTGAGCTGGTTTTGGAAGAGCTTGGCCTATCTAAAGATAGGCCTCTTTGGAAAATCCTCTGTTTGAGCTGAGGATGGAGTTGTAAGATCCATTTTACATTTTGAAGCTTAATTTTTGCATTTCTGAATTTAGCTTAGTATAGATCTGATTTTATGCTTTGATTGTGCTTGATTTAGTGTATTGTTGCTCATTGTGTGTTTAGGATTGAATTTTGTATGCTATTTCATAAGTTTGTGGTAGTAACTGTTAGAATTCAATGTTATTTGTGCAAATCTGTGAACCTGAGTATTTGATGGAATTTGTTGTTAAATGCTGTTCATCTGTGTTCTATAGTTGTTAGTGACCTCAGTTTGATCTTTGTTGAAGTATATTGTGTTCTAATCTGTGATTAATAGTGAATCTGGCTAGTTAAGAGGGTGTTTGGATCAGTGAATTAATCTGTGATTGAGTTGTTCTTTAGTTGTTAATGTAACTTAGACAGTTCACTATAGGCATAATTAGGATAATTAGAACATAAAATCAGTAGGTCATAGTTCACTAAAGTCAAAATTGGGCAATCCTTCTAATTCTATCCGTTACATTAGAATTCTGTGTATGAGTTTTTGTTAATCTGTTATACTTTGTGTTAGTGACTTAGATTTTAAAGCTTAATCATGTTTAATATAAACTTAGTAACAGATTTAGGCTAATGAAACTCAGCTTAGTCAAAGTTGCATAAAAGATAAAAAGTCAGATTTGTTAAAAGTAGCAGTTTAGTTAGTTTGTTCTAGCCACTGTTTTAGAGGATAATTAGGTTAGCAATTGAACACTAGTGATAGGGCTTTTTGTGTTTCTAGTATCTCAGTAGTGCTATTGATCATTTGCCCCCTTAAGCTTGCTCATTAGAACTTTATTAGACTGCTTATTTGATTCTGAAAGTAGGACCTTAAATCATTCTTTGTTGAATTTTCATTAGGTTTGAATAAGTGTTTTGTGACTTGCATTTTGAGATTATTTGTTCATTCTGAGTTCATTTGTGTGTACTTTAGTGATTTACATTGTTCCTTAGCCTCTGGCTCATTCTGAATCAGTTTAGCTTATTGCTTAGCTTATGATCAAACTGCAAATTGATCCATCTGAGTGTTCTATGTGAATATTTGATCTGATTTCTACTTGTTTGGGCTTAACTGAGTAGTAGAAACATTCTGTAACAATTTCATCAAATTTTGTTACAAGTGCTTATTAATAAGCACTTGTAATAAGTTGTTTTTAAGCCCAATAAGCACTTTACTGCTTATTTTTCAACTTTTCTTATTTTTATCAGATTTAAAATAAAATTTTAGATTTTCTGTAAAAATCCCAGATTTATTTGATTAGATTTACTATTTCTTTTTATTTTTAAATAGTTTTTAGAATATTAAATCAATTTTAATTTCAAATTAAATCACAAAAAGACAAAAATATTTTGTGATTTTATTTTTAAATTTCATTTTCAGTTTATTAAGATTTTTAGAAAATAAATTTGTAGAATAAACTTTTCATTTTATAATTAGTTTGAATTTTTTTATTAAATAAAAAATACAAAAATAGTTTTTAATTCATATTAAATAAATAAAAAGTCAAAATAATATTTTTCTTTTTCCTAAAATTTTCTTTTATCATTTTAAAGTTTTAAAATTTTCATTTGAGCCCATAGGTTTAGTTTAGCTTAAAATTTACGTTTTAATTTGTAACGTAGACGTTATTTTTAGTTTACGTTACGTTTTTTACGTTTTTGCTTTATGTGCTTGTACCTTTATGTTTGATTACTTGTTTTTGCTTGTATTTTCATATAATTAGTTTTAAAACTTAAAAACTTTCACTTTTTACTTTTTCACTACATGATTTCACGAATCGATTATCACGATTCCATTCACCTTCACACGGACACGACCCGGGTTTTGCTTATTCGTTGAGTGATTCCTTGAACTATTAAATATATAATTGGTTTTCAAATCAATCAATTTTTGGCGCCGCTGCCGGGGATGGTTGAAGTGAATTTTGGTTTTCTTTTTTGAAAAATCGTTGTTTTTGAAAAACCTTCCTTGTATATATTTTCTTTTATAAAAAGTAAAATATCAAAAATATTAAACACTTTCCTAAAGTGTTTACAAAATACCAAAAATATAATAAATCATCCTCACTCTATAGAGTGTTGTAAACCAAATAAGTTCGAACGCAAAAAGAGATTGTGAAATTAGTCGATATCGGATTACTTTAATTATACAACCAACTCCCTCGTTGTGAGTAGATTTGAAGGAAACGATTTCGAGGGACGAATCGATCACAAAAATAACAAAACAAAAGAAAAATACAAAAATATTGTGATTTTGAAGTTTTCTTTTATATAAAAACCAAAAAGATTTTCTTTTCTAATTTTGTTTTTCTTTTTCTTATTTGATTTCTTTTTAGTGTATGAACACTCGTTCTTCATCGAACGATCTTCTTTCACCACTTTCGGATCCCGAACGGATTATTCGACATAATCATGGGGTTGATTTTTCAAGTTTAAATAATTTTGACGATGTAAACACGAATCGTGTTCATTTCTCAACCGTTGAGGAAATGAATAATAACGGTCCAGATATGGGACCCCCGCCGATGGGTGGTGCTAAACAAAATGATATCCCTCCGGTGGGACCTCAACCATTTTATGTTTTGCGTCCGATGGAGGAACAACTCCAATCACCATTCAATGGTGTGAGGAAGGCCATCGTGATACCCGATATTCAAGCAAATCAATTTGAGATCAATCACGGGTTACTCAATCTAATCACGAGTATCTCATTTCACGATCTTGAGCACGAAGATCCTTATGTGCACATAAGGAACTTCACCGACATTGCTGAAACAATAAAGATTAATCAAGTTCCGTATGATGTTGTTAAGTTGAAATTGTTTCCTTTTTCCCTCAAGGGGGCAGCCCGGACTTGGCTGGAAAAGGAACCACCGAACTCGATTCACACTTGGGGAGATTTAGCTTCCAAGTTTGTGAATCATTTCTATCCTCCTTCTAAAACTTCTAATCTCCAAACTCAAATCTTCAGTTTCCAACAAGCTTTTGATGAATCGTTCAGCGAAGCTTAGGATAGATTTAAGGAGTTATTGGAAAAATGTCCTAATCATGGTTTCTCACCCTTGCACCAGATTGATACTTTCCATAATGGGTTGTGTCATGCTGATCAAGATTCACTGAATTCTGCTGCGGGTGGAAACTTGTTAACTCGAAATACTCAAGTAGCTTTCACAATAATTGAAAATAAAGCTAGAGTTAGAACTTCAAGATGCAAAACCCAAGTTTCAAGTACTAATAGCAAAGCTAATGACGAAGTGATGAATGTTCTTACAATTCTTACAAAACAAATTAGTCTTCTTGTCAAAGATAAAGAAAAACCTTCTCAAACCGTTAATGTTGGGAATTAAAGTTGTGAAACATGTGGTGGTCCACATCCGTACTATGAGTGTCCGGCAACCGGTGCCTTTGCTCACAAGAGCGTGTATGCTACAAATATGGGTGGTAACGGGTACCAACCCCAAGGAGATCGGAATCTCCTTATCTACCGTTCTAACAATTTTCTTGGACCACCACCCGGCTTTAATAACCAACCGCAAAATCAAGTTGTGCCACATCGAAATAATCAAGTCAATCAAAATTAAAATCGAAAAAATCATGGTTTTCAAAATCAAAACCAAGGGTTTAATCAAAATCGGGGTTTTCAAAACCAAGGGAATCATAATCAAGGCCCGAATCAAGGGAATTTTCAGAATGCTAATCATGGAAATGTTAATAATAGAAATCAAAATCATGGAAATTTTCAAAATCATAATCAAGGTTTTCATCAAAATAACCGAGGGCAAAATTTCAATAATGAAAATCAAAATGTTATTCAAAATCCGTCGCCCTCGGATGAGATTCTTAAGCAAATAATGAAAACTCAAGAGATATTGGCTAAGGAGATCCTTGATATTAAGAAGTCTTTAAATGATCGACCCTCGGGTTCGGGTACTACGTCTCTTCGAAGCAACATGATCGCTAACCCGAGGGGCGATGTTAAGGCGCTCACGACACGAAGTGGTGTTTCATATGATGGACCTACGGCTCCGGCTACCTCTTCTTCTCTTCCTCCCAAGGTAGTCGACCGTGAAACCGAGGCGACAACGGATACGGAACTTCCTACTAATAATGGAAGGACCGAAAACATCCAACCTCCGGTTGTCCAAACGTCTAAAGAAAACGAAAATGTGTCTAAAGGAAAGGAAAAAGTCACTTTTGAACAAGAAGAACCAATTAAAACTAAACTTCCTTATCCTTCGCGTTTAAACGATCAAAAGCACCGTGAGATAATAAACCACCAAAAGGAAAAATTCTATAAAATCTTTCAAGATCTTTGCTTTGATTTAAGTCTCGCGGATGCCGTTGTTTTGATGCCAAAATTTGCGTTGATGATCAAAAACTTGTTGAATAACAAAGAACAATTGTTTGAAATGACATAAACGCCTTTGAATGAAAATTGTTTCCCGGTTCTCCTTAAGAAGCTTCCCGAAAAGCTTGGAGATCCCGGCAAGTTCTTAATTCCGTGTAATTTTCCGGGGATGGTTCAATGCTTCGCCCTAGCCGATTTGGGTGCTAGCATTAACCTTATGCCTAAGTCGATGTGGAAGAAATTGTCTTTTCCCGATCCTACTCCCACGTGCATGACCCTCGAGCTCGCCGATCGATCTACGTCTCATCCCATTGGAATCGCCGAGGATGTCATTGTTAATGTTGGAAAATTCCATTTCCCTGCCGATTTTGTGATTGTCGATTTTGAACTCGATCCTAGGGTTCCTCTCATTCTCGGTAGAGGTTTCCTAAGGACGGGCCGTGCATTGATTGATGTTTATGATGAGGAGATTACTTTGCGAAATGGTAATGAAGCCGTCACGTTTAACTTGGCCCAAACGTCGAGATACTCCTCCACCGATGACTGCATGTCCGTAAACCGTGTTGATGTTATTGATGAAGTTTCGGAGGAGTATTCTCGAGAACTTCTCGGTTTTTCTCATTATTCTTCGAGTGGCAATCCCACTCCTTCTTCTCAACCTATTGTAGCCGACTCTTCCCCTTCCCTCACTTCGTTTGAGGGAAGTGATTTCTTTTTGGAAGACGTCAATGCTTTTCTTGCTATCGATACACCGGATGTTGATGATTCTTATTACGATCCGGAGGGAGATATTCTTTAGCTTGAACAACTTTTGAATGAAGATCCTTTTTCTCCTCTCCCTCCAAAGGACATTTATGTTGAAGAAGTCAAAGAAGTCAAAGAAGTTGAGCCATCTAACGAAAAACCTCCCGAGCCCGAGCTCAAGGAGTTACCTCCTCATCTTGAGTACGCTTTCTTAGAAGGAACCAAAAAATTTCCCGTTATCATTTCTAAATTTCTTAAAGATGAGGAGTAGAACCGTCTTTTAGATGTGCTGAAGAAGCATAAGAGTGCCATTGCTTGGAAAATTTCCGACATCAAGGGCATAGACCCTCGTTTTTGTACTCATAAAATTTTGCTTGAAGATAATTTCAAACCTTCCGTCCAACAACAACGACGGGTTAACCCAAAAAATTTATGAAGTCATTAAAAAAGAGGTTATCAAATTACTTGACGCTGGGATGATTTACCCCATTTTCGATAGCCCATGGGTTAGCCCGGTTCATTGTGTTCCAAAGAAAGGTGGTATTACCGTTGTGAAGAACGATGATAATGAGTTAATTCCCACACGTCTCGCTACCGGATGGAGAGTGTATATCGACTACCGCAAACTTAATGATGCGACTCGTAAAGACCATTTCCCGCTTCCTTTTATGGATCAAATGCTCGAACGTTTAGTGGGGAATGAGTTCTATTGTTTTCTGGATGGTTTTTCCGATTATTTTCAAATTCCAATTGATCCCCAGGATCAAGAAAAGACCACTTTTACTTGCCTTATGGAACGTTTGCTTATCGACGTATGCCTTTTGGCTTATGCAATGCTCCGGGCACGTTCCAAAGGTGCATGATGGCCATATTTCACAATTTGATCGAGAAAACAATGGAGGTCTTTATGGATGATTTTTAGGTATATGGTGATTCTTTTACGTCTTGTCTCTCCCATTTAGAACAAATGCTCCAACGATGTGAAGATACTAACTTGGTTCTCAATTGGGAGAAATGTCACTTTATGGTTAAAAAGGGTATAGTCCTTGGCCATAAGATTTCTAAGGCCGGGATTGAAGTTGATATAGCTAAAGTCGATGTGATCGCAAAACTACCTCATCCCACGACCGTCAAGGGTATTCGAAGTTTCCTCGGTCATGCAGGCTTTTACCGACGTTTTATTCAAGATTTCTCTAAGATAGCCCGACCTTTGACCCACCTTCTTGAAAAGGATGCTCCGTTTATCTTCTCAAATGAGTGCATTGATGCATTTAATATTCTTAAGAAGAAGTTAACGGAAGCTCCTATCTTAGTTGCCCCCGATTGGGACTTGCCTTTTGAGCTTATGTGCGATGCTAGCGATTATGTTATCGGGGCGGTCTTGGGGCAACGAAAGAACAAGTATTTTCAGCCGATACACTATGTAAGTAAAACAATGAATGATGCTCAATCTCATTACACTACTACTGAGAAAGAGATGTTAGCCATTATATATGCCTTTGAAAAGTTTCGACCTTACCTTCTTTTGAAAAAGTGCATAGTGTATACGGATCATTTGGCCCTAAAATACTTAATGAATAAACAAGATGCTAAACCAAGACTGATGCGATGGGTTCTCCTCCTTCAAGAATTCAATGTTGAAATTCGAGACAATAAAGGAGCGGAGAACCTAGCCGCCGACCATCTTTTTAGACTCGAAAATCCTCATCAAGGTGTTCTCGAGAAAAAGGATATTAATGAATCATTTCCTCTCGAGACATTTGGGAGTGTATCACATAGTGATAATAGTACCCCATGGTTCGCCGACTTTGCAAATTACCATGCGGGGAATTTCATAAGGAACAAATGTCGTCCCAACAGAAAAAGAAATTCTTTAAGGACGTTAAGCATTATTATTGGGACGACCCTACTTGTTTAGAGTTTGTGCGGATCAAGTGATTAGGAGATATGTTCACGGTAAGGAAGCGGATGAGATTCTTATGGCATGCCACAATGGACCCACGGGGGGACATCATGGTGCCAATTTTACCGCAAAGAAAGTTTTTGACTCCGGCTTCTATTGGCCGACGATTTACCGAGATGCACAAGACTTGGTGAAATCTTGTGACTCGTGCCAGCTTCAAGGAAAAATTTCACAACGTGATGCGATGCCTCAAAACGCTATTCAAGTTTATGAAATCTTTGACGTATGGGGTATTGAATTTATGGGACCATTCCTGTCATCGAGAGGGAATAAGTACATACTCGTGGCGGTCGATTACTTGTCTAAATGGGTTGAAGCAAAAGCGCTCCCCACAAATGACGCCCGAGTAGTGGTTAAGTTCTTGAAAAGTTTGTTTTCTCGATTTGGTACACCTCGTGCTATCATAAGTGATCGTGGTACTCATTTTTGTAATGATCAATTTGCTAAAGTCATGTCTAAATATGGAGTTACTCATCGTCTTAGTACCGCGTATCATTCGCAAACGAGCGGTCATGTTGAGGTGTCCAATCGTGGACTTAAGAGAATTTTAGAAAGGACCGTAGATGGTAATCGTGCCTCTTGGGCCGATAAGCTAGATGATGCATTATGGGCTTTCCGTACCGCTTACAAAACACCCATCGGGTGTACTCCATATAAGTTGGTGTACGGAAAGGCTTGTCATTTACCCATCGAGTTAGAGCATAAAGCCTATTGGGCTTTGAAACATGCTAATTTTGACCTTCAGACCGCGGGTGATCATCGTAAAATACTGTCACACCCCCAAAATCGGGTCGCAGCGGAATGGAATTCCGAGGGAGTGACGTTCATGGAAACAAAGTACAAGAAATAAAGAATGAACTCTAAAGTGGTCATTTTAAACAAGCGTTTGATTA
>LBNU01037226.1:29347-43629 GCA_014162995.1 Artemisia annua | reverse complement strand
GATGGTTTGGGCGGTGGAGGTGACTGGCAAGTTGGGGTGGTGGCAAGTTGCAGGGTGAGAGGTGGGAACGGGGAAGGGGGAGAGTTATAATATTTAAACGTTTGGGTTTGGTTTGGGCTTGTGGGGGTTGGGCCTGGGAAAAAGAAAAGAAAGGGGGAAGGGTTAGTGGGCTAGGGTGTTAATGGGTTAAAGGATTTGGATTATAGGGATTTATAATAAAGGGTCCGGTTTGGTTTATTAAATCACAAGGACCATTTTTGTAATTTGCTGAAAGTTGAGGGTTGTGTTTTGTGATTTTTCCAAAGTGTTCACAAGGGTTAATCTTGCCATATTTGAATAGTTCAAGGACTTTTGTTGATAATTTCCACATTTTGAAAGTCCAGGGACCATTTCTGCCAATTTGTGAAACTTCAGGGACCAAACCTGTAATTTTCCAAATTTTTACCACAAGGACCAATTATGTCATAGATGAATAGTACAAGGTTTATTTTTGATTATTTTCATTTTTTAAATTCACCAAGGACTATTTTTGACATTTTTCAAACTTGGGGGACCAAAGTTGTAAATTTGTGATATTTGATATTCAAAGGGTTTGTTTTGACAACTTATGAATCCCCAAGGACCTTTTATGATATTTTGCATATTTTGAACTATTTAGGGACTAGTTTTGACAATTTGTGAAAGTTGAGGGACTGGAACTGCCAATTGTGCAAACTTTGTTTGTTTTTCATTTGTTTTCAAACATTTTGCATCTAAGACTCATAAAACACACTTTTGGAATATTTCCATTATTTTGATGCATTATTTGGTGTTTTTGGCTGTTTTTGGCAGTTCAGGTTATAGAAAAATGATGAGTATTTACATACTCATCAATGTCGCTGGACCTAGCTTTGGGTTAGCCTTCAGAATGTAGGTTTTAACATTTTGGTTTTGGATGATTGCGCCCAAATATTTCTTACGCACAATTCCTTGATCGGTGCTTAGGTGGCTTACCGGGCTCGAGGTTCTTCCGGGGCATCCGGGATGGTCTAGCGTACGTAATTTTCCCAATAGCCTTGCGCCAAGTTGATCAGACCGATTTTTCCATATTCCGGATATTGCTTCCGCTTTCGGTGAGCGTATTGCTGCCGTTCTTATATTTAGGTTTAATCCGTTCGGGCTACGGCTGCCTCGCGCAGTTTTTATCTTCATGTCATGGCATGTTGGTTTCGTCATGCTGCACCAGCGTGAACATGTAAGCTTTCCTTGCATTGCCATGTGTCCTGATTTTCTTCTCTCTGCTGCATTCGATTTGCCACTAGGACCTCTTATCCTGTCGTCAGGCTGTTGCCCTTTCTTTAGTTGCTTTGGGCCTTTGTCTAGGCAGGACGTGTTTGCTATAAGGCATCGTTGATTTGTTGTAAAGTTTAAGCATACTCGCTTGCCGTTGAGCTTGTTCCAGAGAACATTCTTTTGATGAGCTTTCTCATTCAAGCCTGTGAGCAACCGAAAAACATGGTCGCCATTGGGCCCCCGGGGGGCCGCGTTGAATATCAGCTTGGGTTGATCTTTTTGTGTTTCGACTTTCCTTATCCACCTCTGATGGGTGAACAACATTACGGAAATATCTCCGTTGGATCGTTTGCTGATGGTGAGTATTTTCCAAGAACGCAGTTGTGCACTGGGTCCCACGGATGGCGCCAACTTGTTAGTGCAAAAAGTGTGACTGGGTTAGAATTGGGCTTAGTCAGGAGCGGGCCGTCCTTGGTGGGTTGTCCGCTGTAAAGTTCGTGCACTAGTCCAAGTGAAGAGTGATATTCCCTGCACAAAGAAAGGTAAACCGTTAGCCTTATCGTGGGGACGGACCCCAAGATTAAGCTCCGGCGTGAGAGTAAGTACCCATGTTGTCAGAGAAATATCTGAGTATTGGGATGAGTGAGAAAGTCATACCTCGAAGTGTGTACTGAGGCTACCTTTTATAGGTGGTTGAAATGCTAGGGTTGCCTAATATTTCGCTTATCGTAATAGTGGCTGAAGTGGGACCCTTGTCGGGCAAGGATTCGAAGCTTAATCGATATTTTGTGGACGTGGAGTATCTTCCGGGCCGAGGGTCGGTCCGCGAGCGTACTTCAGAAGTGCCGCTCAATCTGTCCGTAGATGTCCTTGTGCCTTGCTCGTGGCTTGGGGCATTTAGTTATACCCAACTTAGTGGGTTTATTGGGCCGGAGCCTAGTTCATTCCGGGGCCGGAGCCCAGTTTTGCTTATTGGGCCGGAGCCCGGTATGCGTGTTGGGCCGGAGCCCGGTTTTGTAGTACAGTCCAGGCCCAGTAGGCCTGCTATCCGTACTATACGTCATCAACAGCCAAGCAAAACTCAACTAGACACAAAGGTTATCAATACACATATACAACTCACCAAAAAAACATCATATAAACTTTAATTGATGGGAAAGCAATTTTAAGGGAAGCAGTATGGTGGCCATAAGCCCATCAATCCTGATGAATTAAAGCTTACTATTACAGATAAAACAAAACTACTTAATGAATTATACACATGCAGGATCTTCTTATTACTCTAAGATCTTCGTTTAGGGTGTGTCTTGCGTTGCTTCTTCGTCTGAATTCGTCTCCTTAGGGTTATTTTGCACACAAAATTCGTAGGTAATGATGATCTATTTATAGTTACTATCTGAGGGTTCGATGCGGCGCATCAACTAAGTAGATGCGGCGCATTGAGGTAACTTCGCGTGGGGCCAAGATTATTATATTCTGGAATCTTCGTACACCGTCTTCAGATGTGGCGTAACTTGAATCTTTATGCGGCGCAAGTCTTTCAGTATCTTGGATTGTATCTGGTGAAGTCTTGATAGTGATACGCCATATGTCAATAATGTGATGCGGCGTATCTGGAGTAGAACAAGCTGGATCTTCTTCGTTGACCAAAGTTTCATATGCGGCGCATGCTAGAATCACATGCGGCGTATTCTTCAAAGTCAGGCAATGGTCTTCGAATTCATCTAAGTATGATAGTACGGCGCATCTGTCTAGAATGATGCGGCATATCTCCTTGATTTCAGTAGACTTTTCCATCTTGATTAATTTGCTCCATAATTAGTCCAAAATCGCCAAGTTTCACCTATTGCTTGTTATTTCCTGAGAATCACTAAAGTAAACAATCAAGCACCGATTCTCATACATAATTAAGTAAAACAAGTCAATTAAATAGGATAAATGATGTTAATATAATGTACTTATTTGATGTCATGAATAGTCTATATCTCCAAACCTATATCTTCGGTTTGGTGGGATTGTAAAGTAACCACTGTGGTGGATTTTGATCATAAACAAAGTTTCATTAAAATCTTGTGAGAAACAAAATAAATAACAACTTAAAAGTTTGAATTTAACAAAACATAGTATTTACACACGCATGTTTGAAGAAGAATATGGGGAAAATAAAACAACAAGTTAAAATAATAGGAATCAATGCTTACCATAAAGAACACCAAGCTCATGATTCGAGAAATTGGGTGTTCGAATCTGCCAAAGTGAATGCCCAAATATCATGTTTGATTGATAATGTGGATTGATTGTTTGTGTTGGAATGTTTTTGATATGATTATGAATCAAAGTATTATATACAAGAGTTGCATTCATTGTTGCAAGTTATGCCCCAGTGAATAAGATCGCATAGGGAGTGTAACCAGTTTTGTGAGAGAGTAAATTGGCGAGAAACCCGAAATGACTACAATACCCCTACTTGGAACAGTAACTTTTTAACGAGAGTTAGGCCGAGGGACACAAATTGCATGGAAACATCCATAGTAATCGCATTTTTTTTGCAGTTTTATCTTTTTGGTGGCTAAAATGTAATATTGACTATGCTCACTGACATTTTTTTTTTGTAGTTTACTTAAAAAATTACATATCTCAAAAACCACAAACCTGAGTAAGTTACACCCATTGTGATGAGCATTTAATTATCTTTCAATATCTAAGCACTTTCGTATACTTTTTACAAACCATTTTTTTAACAATATTTTGCTTGATATATCACGTGTGATATAACAGTAATATGTAAGTTCAAACACTCAACATGCTTTCGATAAATGGGTATAAACATTAATTAGAACTCCAAATAATTCATCGTTGTTGGCGTTGAAAAATAAACATCCTTAGCTTTCCAGCCATTTATCACACATAATTTTTGAATATCCAAATCAATACTATTTATTCATGGAAGTTGGATAAAATAGAAGCTTTTTTATTTATTTTATTATTCATTTATTTATTTATTTTAGTCAAACCCTCTTGATGTATCACATGTGATATAACATTAATCTGTAAGTTCGAACACTCAATATGATGTCGTGGAATGAGCATAAGTATTTGGGTAAAACTTGTCGTGGAATGAGCATAAGTATTTGTGTATAACTTCAAATAATTAATCATTTTTTACATTAAAAAACACAAATCCTTAACTTCCCAACTATATATTAAACATAATTAGTGAACATCCATATCAATACAGTTTATTCATAGAAGTTGAATGAAATAGAAGATTTTTTTTTTTTTTTTTTTTTTTTAAGACAAACTCGCTTGACGTATCACGTGTGATATAACACTAATCTATAAGTTCGAAGACTTAACATGTTGTCGTAAAATGAGCGCAAGTATTAGTATAGAACTCCTAAAGATTCACCATTTTTGCATTAAAAAAATGCACATTTAAAGCTTTCCAAGTATATATCACATGTAATATTTGAACCCCTCTAAATCAATATGGTTAATTCATAGAAATTGGTGAAAATTAAAAATNAAAAAAAAATAAAAAAAAAAAAAAAAAAAAAAAAAAGAAAAAAAGAAAAAAAAAAAAAAGTGAATTATTTAGAGTTTAAAGCAGCATGTTATATGGTACATAATTAAAGTGATTATATGGTACAGATTCTGTGTGACTGCACCTATAAGTTAAATTGTTTGTATGATAAAAGTAGGTATTTATTGGGATTTTTTTAATTTTTTTTTCATTTTGGTTTCTAGCCGTTCCTCAACGTTCAAACAAGAAAAAAAAATTAAAAAAAAATGGGAATTGGTTGGATATACTACCTTTGGCGTGCATACGGTGTGTGATGTACAGGTTGGCGGCGCCACAGGTGCTCATTTTGCCCTATGGCGTGCCAACGATGCACTGCACTATGCACTCTTATGGGTGTAATATTTGAAAGAAAAATGATTTTCATGTCTAAAACTTGTGCCTAAATACATGTCTAACAAGAGGATTGAGACATGTGGCAAAATGAAGAGTAGAGATGAAGAAAGATAAAATGAATAAAACACATGTCAAATAATAAATAAATTAGTCATATTTTTAAGCATAAATAGATTTTGATAACAACAGCTCTATGGGTTGTAGTTAAACATTCTTTAATTAACAAATTAGCATTAAATTAACCAATACATTCTATAATTATACACATTTATCCGTTTAAACATTGGATATGATGTTAAACATGGTATATTTGCCTATTTGGTTTCATTGATTGTTTAGTTTTTAATTAAAAAATGTTTAACTACAACTTTACGGGTTTAAGCCTCCATATAATTACTCTATTTGAAATAATTGACATTGGGTCGCAGACGTGCGAATTTCCTTTCTGATATTGTCTTTAAATACTTGATGACAAACACGCTATACTTTTACTCTCAGCTATCCGAATTATGTAAAACATGCAGCTTTTTCTCATAAAGACTCGTTTGATAAATCACAATCCAACAATGCATTAATGCACATAATACATACTTTTAGAACATCATAGCAATACACTTTTATATGTGTCAAAAAGGTATCCGGGTAATTGCATGCACTTTTATATGCTGTACCTCCAAATTAAATTTACAATACTAATGATTGAATTTCACTTATATATATATATATATATATATATATATATATATATATATATATATATATATATATATATATATATATATATATATGTTGAAATGTTGGCCCACTATTATGTGAGTTCTTCTTAAACCTTTTGTAATATTTTGTTATTGTACTAGAAATCGTGCACACATAAGTTTTGAGCAGATAGTATAATTTAGGGCTCGCTTGGTTCAAATTGAGGAAAGGGAAAGAGAAAGGGAATGCAAAGGAATGAATGGGGTGGGTAATCAATCCCTTACCCGGTTGATTACCTACTACGGGGTAATCAATACATTTGCACTCCCTAACCAAGCACCATAATTTGAGTGAGGTGGACCCTTTTCAATAACTCTGTTTTAAAGTTAAATATTGTGACAATGTATAAATATGGTTTTGTAATGTTTAAGATTTTTTTTATATATTCTTACAAATTTTTAAATACCCATACACGTACGATTTTTTTACATAATTTTATAATTATCTGCTAATATCGATTAATATTTTGTACAAGTTTATGTTGCACGAATGATTTAACTTTATTTAACCGGCATGTTGTTTGCGTGGATCTTATTTAAATTTAACTATTGATATTATGTTTTAAATATTATGTGTGTTTAGTATCTTCTAATAACCTTAAAATAATATGTGTCGCTGTTATATGTAGAATATCGTCTATTTTTTCATCTCACAATAATCTGTGAGGTCGTGTCTCATTTTGATATTTATATTCCTGTTAATAGTAGTTTTAGCCGATTTTTAAACTCGTGCGCAGGTTAAACTTATAAAGGTGAATAACATTAGTCGTTATTGAATGCAGATCGCTAAAAATAACATTTTTTTCGGGATATCCTTACCTAATCTCATAAAAAGGAATAACATGAGTCGTTCGTATATGTATAATCTCGTGTATTCATTTACATATCACAGTAACTTGTGTTTTCTTTTTACCAAAGGGCCTCTGGTCTAGCGGTATGGAGGTTTTACCCTCCTAGGCAAGTTCTCAAGTTCGAGTCTTGTCTAGGACGATAGGGGTTTCCTCCCGCGTGAGTAAAGGGAAGGGTGTCATTGCCTTCTGGGCTGGACCTAACCTGGTTGTGTGGGCTCGCTACGCCTTCTGGGCTCGGGGCCATGTAGCCACAATTGCCGTTAAAAAAAAAAACTTGTGTTTTCTTTTTATATTTATAATTCCATGCAAAAATATATTAGTTTAGGTTAAATCACAAAAGATGTCCACGTCGTTTGTTATTTTTATGCTCCCAGCCACTCCCAAAGTGTTTTGGTATCCGATTTCTACCTTTGTTTATATTTTGGCTGGGTCGTGTCTTTTAGTCATCAACAAGTAATAGGAGCCCGCCGCAAACGCGGCGGGTGTGTTTGCAATAATTTTCAATCGTTGCAAGTGCTTTTAATACTCGTGTTACATGTACTTGTTTAAAGAATCACAATTTGACAAACAGTTGAACAACAATTCATTAGAAGCACAGTCGGAGGCTCTCAATTGCAACCCGATTTGTCAAAGCTGATAATTTGATAGATGAATATAAAAGGGTAGCATTCATCCCATGTACATATAAGACAACAATAACTTTAATTTATATTCTAACACTAATTCATCCATCCAATGGCTGAAAAAATTTTGCATTTGTCTTGGGCCAGATTTGGCTGAAAATATGGGCCAGCAAAACAACCTAAAAAAATTATATTTTAAAGGCACATTGCTCTATGCGGTGTGCTATAATATCTTACTATCTTACTATCTTATAATGCATAAACCACTTCTAAAAATAGTATACTTAATTTTAAGCCTTACAAGTGTATAAGCTTAAAGTACAATTCATTCAAGCACAACTACACAATTAATACCATAAATGAATATAATTAGACATTTACAAGTGTAGAAGCTTAAAGTACACACCATTTTGTTTTTGCCATTAAAGTTAAAATTAATGACTTAAAATTGATCATTATGTATATTAAATACAATTAATTAAATAGTCAATAAATACAATTAATACACTTATTAAAACATCCCTTACATAAGAAATACAAATTATCAAGCATATTGTACAACCAACTTAAATACAATTCCTGCATTAAATGTCACTAATACAAATAATAAAGCATATTATACAAATTTTTAAGCCCGAACGGGCAATGGGCCAAATGGGCTCGAGCCCNAAAAGTTAAACAAGACTTATATTTTAATATGGAGGGGCATATACATAAGCCTTGTCGCTTATGCGATATATATAGTGAATATGGTCAATAAAATGCTTTGACATCTTTAATATGCTTGTTTATATATTAAAAAATTAAACAAAATTCAGAATACACCATCCAAGTGGATTAACAAAAAATATTAGATTCAGATTAGCAAATATTTACCTCACACAATTTCAAAGGCTCCGCACGCTATAGCTACAATAATAGAACATTTATTGAAGGCTTTTGATTTTGTAGTAATGCAAAGAAGGTCAAGATGTTATTAGTTATCATTTAAAATACAAAATACATAAACTAATATTATTACCGCCAAATTAACATATTACAAAATAGTTCCGCCATAATGCATCGGATATCAGAAATAATTCAGAACGAATATCAGAGTTTAATTGGCTCCGCCGCAATGCGTGATAATCTAATTTTGTTTTTTTTTCCTTTTTTTTCTTTTTTTTTTCATTTTATTGCAAAAGTTGCATTTTATGCTAACATTATAGATGCTCTTCGTAAAACACTTAAAGAAATAGTTTGAAAATATTGTTTTAGGAGTAATAAAAGCTGTCACTACTCAATTGCACGGACAGGCACGAGTCACACTGGAAACTTATAATCACGGTTAAGTTAGGGTTTCTTCGAACGATTTTGATGCAAATGAATGAACATATCCAATTAATTTCTTATTATTGAAAAACAATGTACGTATATATTAATTTTCAAATTGTTTATATGTTCAACTGTTTATTTGATGTTGTAATTAATTGAGTAGTTGTGGTGTATAAAACTTAGGAGGTGTTCCTAAACTTATAATTACCACGACGAGAGGGCGAGTTTTAGATGTACGCGGCTTAACAAGAGTATCCTAGTTAAGTTTGAACCTGATGCTACCAAAATCCACATTCGTCAAGGTGCTTGGTTGACCGTCTAACTTGTTTTGACCTTGACCTTCGGGTCTTCGGTAACAGTGCTGAAAAGACAAAGAATGATCGTTAGAGAGGTCCCCAGGCTGGGCCCGGGGGAACCCCCTCCGACGATCAAGTCAGTATTGATCGTAATAGTATGAGCTTGCCTAGAAGCTAGAATGCAAAGCTATATAGATGAGAGTTATAGGAGAATGTTGTGTCCTTATAAGTATTTTGTGGTAGCTATTTATATGAAAACATATATGATATACTCCCTCCGTCCCAAAATAAGTGTCCAATTTGACTTTTCAGAGTCAAACTGGTTCAACTTTAACCTTAAATATTTTTTTTTGTGTTATATAATACTTGATGAAAAATTATAACAATGAAAAATACACTTAAAATCAATCCATTCATATATTTTTCATCAAGTATTATGAAACACCCGCAAAAATAGATATGGTCAAAATTGAACCAGTTTGACTATGAAAAGTCAAACTGGACACTTATTTTGGGACGGAGGGAGTAATACGCATGAAACTTACAAGGAAGGGATGCAAGTGGAAGCAACTTGCAAGCATGTACTACCTTGCCATGATGTAATTGCATATCTTCCATTTCTTTGCATGAAGTATGTGTATTTGCACGTTATCTTCACATGAAGTATGTGTATTTGCTTATTACATGCATAGTCTTGTAAAAGTATGTTTATGAGTAGAAAACTGATTCCACATCTTCCATAGTATCTTTTATAATATATATTAAGGAAAGGAGATATATCTAATATAATATGTGTTCAAATGTGGTATACTGATTAAGCCCCCTAGTTTGTACATGTTAAAAACGCAACATGTATAAACTAATCGTGCTTTTTTTGTCAATCATTTGGAATTGTATTGCTTTATGCAATGATGTTTTGTCGTTTTTAAGTGGTTATGCCACTTTGCATATTCAGCTAATTTTGGCTATTTATCCCTTTAATGATGTGATATTATATTCGTCCGAACCATTTTATCTAGCTTCATATTAAGCTTTTGCGTAATAGCAATTTATCATTTCAATGTCGAGAGATTTTCATTGAAGTGACTATGTCACTTTCGCGTGAAGGAGTTTAGCGTTTCTAGATGGAGTTGTTGCCTTGCGTGATAAAATTTCACATCTTTAAAGCAGTTTTCCGCTTTCATGCGTTATGATTCCACGTGTTTTGGGGTGGACATGCCACATTGTGTATTAGCTATTTATAGCTTTTCATCCTTTTAATGTCGGGAGGTATGATTGAAGTGACCACGTCACTCTTGCGCGATGAAGTTTCGCATCTTTAGTATGGACATGCCACTTTGCGCGATGAGTTTCGCGTCTTTGTAAGCAATATAGCTTATTATCCCTTTAATGGCGGGATATTGTATTGGTCCGGACCTTTTCGCTTAGCTTTCTTTTAAGCTTGCGATTAGCTACTTGAAGCTTTTTATCCCTTTAATGTCGGGAGATAATCATTGAAGTGGTCATGCCACTTTTTGCATGATGGAGTTTTACGACTTTGGAGCGGTTTTTCTGCTTATGTACATGTAATATGGTTTCACGTCTTTGAAAAGGCCTTGCAGTGGCTTCGTTGCATCATTATGTAGCTTCTTCCTGATTGTCAAGTGACGATGTTGTTCTTGGGGCTAATTTTGTTTTGGGCTTGGAGTCCAACAGGAGTCTTTCTTTTCTATACTTTCAATAACTATACCATTAATTTGGTGATGTCCTGTGACCTGTATGAACCATAAGATAGAGACTGCACAAGATGAGCACACGTGGCAAATATTTTGCTCGGGTCCCACGGATGGCGCCAAATGATGCTACCAAAATCCACATTCATCAAGGTGCTTGGTTGACCGTCTAACTTGTTTTGACCTTGATCTTCGGGTCTTCGGTAACAGTGCTGAAAAGACAAAGAATGATCGTTAGAGAGGTCCCCAGGCTGGGCCCGGGGGAACCCCCTCCGACGATCAAGTCAGTATTGATCGTAATAGTATGAGCTTGCTTAGAAGCTAGAATGCAAAGCTATATAGATGAGAGTTACAGGAGAATGTTGTGTCCTTATAAGTATTTTGTGGTAGCTATTTATATGAAAACATATATGATATAATACGCATGAAACTTACAAGGAAGGGATGCAAGTGGAAGCAACTTGCAAGCATGTACTACCTTGCCATGATGTAATTGCATATCTTCCATTTCTTTGCATGAAGTATGTGTATTTGCACATTATCTTCACATGAAGTATGTGTATTTGCTTATTACATGCATAGTCTTGTAAAAGTATGTTTATGAGTAGAAAACTGATTCCACATCTTCCATAGTATCTTTTATAATATATATTAAGGAAAGGAGATATATCTAATATAATATGTGTTCAAATGTGGTATACTGATTAGAACCCATGACCTCTTGTGTGGAAGTCAAGTTACCACTTGGCCATAGACGAAAGTATATCGCTCTTCTGTGAAATCAGCGCACTGCTTAGTAGCGATAAGGCACCTTATGTTCTCACAAGAGGTCTAGGGGTCAAACCTGGCTAGGTACACATTTGGGGTGGCTAGGGAAATGGTCGGAAACGGTCATGGGGATACCATGTTTAGGTCGCGTACTCGCGTAGAGTTTAAGACTGGCCCTTCCTCTGCTTCTTTGTTTTACGTAGTAGTGATATCTAGAGATGTTTGTAGCAATATTAGTGTCTCTAAGGTGTTAAGATTGTAGGAAAGGGGAGATGTACACATCACTATTTCATTTCCATTTATTTTTAGTGTTAATCTTTAGGCGTTCAAAGTCGAAATTATCGTCTGACTAGGAACTGTTTTATGAGTATATACTGCTTTACATATGGTCAACACATTTTATAAGAGATAAAGTGAAATGATGGCTTGAATACATTTGTTCTCTTTCTAAGCCTAATTAGGTTAAATTCACATTCCGAAAAAAATAAATTTGGGTGATGCCATCTGTAGGCAAGAGACAAGGTGAAAATGTGAGACTTGAAGTCAAACGTATGAACATGATCTTGATTTAGATGTAAAGGCTAAAATGTAAAATCTGGCCAAAATAGTTAAGTGGACTTTTATGAAATCCATATGAAAACTGTTAGATCTTAAATAATAATCTGCCAAGATTGTTTAAAGTGTTTATTTTTCTGCTATTGTGTGCCTGAATCAACAACCATTCGTTGTACTTTTTAATCTCACACGCTTTAATTAACCATCCATACATTTGGCTAAAGATCATATGTAGATCAATATACTGAAGTGCATGTTGTAGAGAAGTAAGCCATTTCACTGTTTACATCTCGAGAGTGATTCTTGGCTTGCAATGGCCTGCCAAACATAGGTCGTGTGAAGGTCACATACCTGATACCTTCTGAAGGACTTCCTTCCAACACATACAAACTATCAGTCGCTACTTTGTCACAATCACTTGCTCAGTATTCTGCCGCCATTAAAATCTTGGTCCTCAAGAAGCAGTTGTATACCCTGGACTTGCTTTATACTACTATGCTACTGCTGGCTATGTCAGCCCTGCACTGCACAGTACCAATATCTACAGTCTGCATGGCAACATGTATGGGCGGTGTTCTCTTTCTTTTAAACTCATGCCTAAGTCTATGCCCTGTCTTAATTGTTCGGAAATGGGAGCCGCTGGTCATGGTATTGAAGCGCAGTTCCAGCTTCCGGTATCAGTTGATGACTTTATGTATCACATCCTTTAGATCAACTCTTCAACAGAAATAGTTTCTCAAGCTTCATTTTTCCTACAGCTCAAGAAGGTGGTGCTTTTTGTAGCATTATTGTATCATGTACATCTCAGATGGGTCAAATAGAAGGTTTTAGCTAAAATGAAACGTGTCAAAAGGTCATGTATGCTTTATGCATAAAACATGCTGGATCATTTTATAATTAACTTTAGACTATTTTTTTTGTTAGAATAGAGTTTGCATAACCATATTTAACGTCTTAAATATATGTAAAAAGTTAAAAGCTGGACAAAAAATTGTTGTGGGTCAACCAAACCAGGTCTTTTAGACCCATCACCAACCCTCCCGACCTGCACTTTTTCCCGAACTAGACCATGTTATCAGATACATCAAAGTTGTCTAATACCATTTGGAGGTCAAAAGCTGTATATCTTATATTTCTCCTCTCTTGGATGTGTTTCCACAAATAATACTCTGCAATTTAGAAGTATAGTTTTGTACTTGGGAAATATTTTGAAGTTTTAACGCTATCTTTTCTTTGTGTCATTACTCATAAAGTTGAATTTTAAGTTTATGATATCTTTCTCTGTACCAGTAGTTCTTAGTAAGAAGTTTCTTACAAATAGGTCCTTAGCCGATGTTATGCTAATACAGGATCTATGAAACCCTTGATGAAGAGGAAGAAGAACACTTCTAGGTTAAAACCATTGCCACCTTCTAAGAGGTTGAGGCTTGAAGAAGCACAGAGAGTACTTAAAGAGAGGGTTCAAGACATAGCTGATAAGAAAGGCATCAAGCTTAGATTCTGCACCTTGAAAGAGTGTGAGAGTCACATTCACACACTTGACAGTCCATGCAGTAACATTCGATCGTAGATTGGGTGGCCCCAAGGAGTGCTTTTTGTTCACCCCTATGACCTACCCAACAAGGCAAAGATTGGATTTCTTGAAACTTATGAACCTAGTTGGATAGCAAACCATGATATGGAGCTCGGTCTGATTGAAACTGGACAGTCTAGTCAACATGTTGATAACTGTAACACTCTTCACTTTTCTGTGCTATTTTATGTCTTTGTATACGCATTTCTCTTCATTATTACCAATATGTTCTTAAACCGATTGCTTTTTTTTTCCTGTTAACCGAGGGTATGTGTGGCTGTTTTACAGGAGTGACAAATTGTTTCAAGATTGAGCTTTCCCATAATCAATCTGCTGTATCATGCTCTCTCCATCATCTGTTAACTGGACAGTTTGCTACTTACACATAGAGGTGGCCAAAACCTGGTTCGGCCAAAAACCGGAACTGGTTCCAAACCGGGGCCGGTTCATGGTCAAAGTTAAAGAACCGGATCCGGTTCCAATCCGGTTCGGTTCTTTTCGGATCCGGAGGCATAAAAACCGGGACCGGTATACCCGGTTCCGGATCGGTTCCAAATCCGGTTCGGTCCCAAGAACCGGTCGAACCGGTTCCCAAGAACCGGTCGACATAAACAAACAGTGGGCATGCTATATTTTGCATTTCCGGG
>LBNU01037226.1:15321-29239 GCA_014162995.1 Artemisia annua | reverse complement strand
GTTCGCGTTTTCCACACAATAAACTTAATAAACTTCGACTTTTATTAAAAAAACTAATAAACGTTACACATAAAGGTTCCGGTTCACAAATTTATTACATTTCGACTATTTATTCTTGTTCGGTTTGATCTTCATCTTCATCTTCATCTTCATCTTCAACTTCAATGGCGGACCTTGCGGCGCTTGTTTCTTCATCGTAAGCGACTTCTTCTTCGGTAAGATTGATTGCATAACCTTCTTCCACCTCGATCTCTTGTAATTGTTTTTCGTAGTCCATCGGTTCTTCAAGTATTGAAACGTCTTGTATACGTTCATTCCCATCTAAATAATCCTTCAAGCAAATACACATCTCCAAAGACAAAGGTGTGAGTCTTGTTCTTCTTACCGACAACACCCTTCCACTAGTAGAAAAAGCGGATTCCGAAGCAACGGTTGAAGCTTGTACGCTTAGTAAATCCCGGGCCATTACGGCTAGAACGGGAAATTGAGATTCCCTTTGTTTCCACCAATTCAAAACATCAAAATTCTTGAACTCCTCGTGTGTCATAGTGTTTAACCAATCGGTTCCCGTATATCTCCCATATTCGTTGCTCGTTAAATTCTCACTCCTAGCCCGTTTACCGCTTTCTTGTCTTAAACTTGAAAACAAATCCAAATCCGGATCCACATTTGTTGCCAAAGACCACATATTTTGCATCGAACTCGTTCCCACATTTGTTGCACCATATTTCTCAAAATAAACATCATATAAACGTTTGAAATTATTTTTAAATGCTTCTTGTGCATTTGGTATATAAAAAACCTCTTTGTCCAAATCCAAGTCCATAGCAATCTTTTCGATAAGATATTCCACCCCGCTAATGTTAAAACATGGGCTCATTGCGGCGGCACAAGTAATTACCGGTGGAATTTCTTTAAAATATTTTTTAAGTTTTTCTTTCATTGGTTGCACCATATTATTAAAAAGTGGACCATCATATTCGTATGCTCCTAATTTTCTACACAACACATAAATTTGGTTGAGGACCGAATGACTCGTGGGATAATAAACACCCGATAACATAGTTGTTGCGGTTTTAAAAACTTTGAGTAAATCGGTTATTTTTTGAATAAGACCCCAATTTTCAACCGAAAATGGTACCAAATTATCCCTACGCCTAGCTTTACGGCAAAGTTCATCATGAAAATGTTGTAAGGTTAATTTTTGGCGTAAACCACAAACAAACATATTATAAGTCAAATTCCATCTTGTAGGAACGTCCCAATTTGGGGATAAAAAAAGGGAATTCGAATCATGACACAATTTAATATAATCCACATATCTTGTGCTTCCCGATTGAAAAATATCTTGTAACATTCTCCTAAAAGATTCTCTTAATTCAAACATTTGCTCGCTCGCTAGTCCGCTTTGCACAACCAAGTTAATGATGTGTGCAACACATCGACTATGATAAAAAATACCATCAAGAAGTGGTCGGTATTTTAGTTTTAGTAATCCTACCGCATTTGTATTATTAGAAGCGTTATCGAATGATATTGAAAAAACCTTATCTTCTATTTTAAACGTTTTCATAACATATCTCAACATTAAACTTAAATTTTCACCCGTGTGCGGATATTCAAAGTTTTCAAAACCAATCACACGTTTCATCATTTGCCAAGTAAGAGGATCAATCCAATGTGCGGTAACACAAATGTAAGAACCGGGCAAACCATGACCCGCCGACCAAACATCGGTTGTTAAGTTTACACTAGTTTTTAAAGCCTCAAAACCAAGTATTAATTCCTTTTTAACCTTTACCCAAGAGTTAATACAATCACGTTTAAGAGTTTGACGACTTACATGATTGTAGCGTGGTTGAAGCCTTTGTTGAATCAACCTCGTTAACCGAGGGTTGTCAAAGTGGTTGAATGGCAAACCCTCTTGAATCACAAAGTGAGCTAAATCTTGACGAAGCGCCCTCTCGTCATATACAAAAATACTCCCATCTCGTCCCATAACATTTTGATCCGACCCCGAAACGCCTTTTGTTGCTTTACAATGATTATTCGTGTGCTTCTTCAACGTAGAGTTCCCCGATGAAGAGATATAAGTGTTACAAGCCTTACAACGAGCCTTTTTTGAACCATCCGAAAACTTAACCAAGTCGAAATGACACCAAATTTCTTGGTTTCGGGTTGTTTTTTCAATCGAAACTTCAAACGGTTGGTTTGTAGAACCTTGAGCTTGAGAAGCGGTATTATTTGATGATGTTGGTTGAGATTGAGAAGCTTGGTTTCTTCTTGACATTTTTGATCAAGTTTGTGAGCAATTTTTGAGTGTTTTTTTTGAATTTGATTGTTGTGATTCAACCAAAATCATCAATGGTATTTATAGGAATGTTTAGGGGTTAAAATGGGACAAAAAGGGGACAATCCCGTTGGAAAACGGTCAAAAAATGCAGAAAAACGGCCATATGACCGTTGCAAAAGCTTACTGTGAAGAAATGCAGAAAAAAAAATATAGACGTTAGGATCCGGTTCGGAACCGGTTCCCAAGAACCGGATCGCGATCCGATGAGGTATTATCCGGTTTAGAACCGGTTCTTGCGAGAAATATGTGGAACCGGACAGGATTCGCCGGATAACCTTGGAACCGGGACCGGATCTTGCCGGAACCGGTGTTGACCGGATTTGGTTTCGGATAATTTTTCGGTTCCGGTTCAGGAACCGGATTCATTGGCCACCTCTACTTACACATTTGGAGTCAAATGATCATAGCATATCATGGCCATGACCAAGATCAGATTACCATGTTGTTTTTGTTTATAAGCGGGAGGTCTGAAATTGACTGCGTGTTGCTGGGTGGGATATGGGGGAGGGGCAAACCCTGTTGTAATTTGCACTAGAAACTGTCCTGGTTCTGAAGATTGAAATCAAAGTGCATGTCTGCTTTAAAAGAAATTGTAATGCTTTGAATTTCCCTTTTCTTAGGCTACTAGGCAAGGGTGGGAATCCCTCACCAAATGGGCCCACTTCACACTTTATGCTCTTGCCTTCCAAAACTATCACGCGCTATGGCACAATAAATGAGACAACATTTGGTGAATGTTTCACCTAGTGTGAAAGAGAAAAAGCATGGCCCACCTTGGCAAAAAAAAACCATGTTGAATATATAAAACTTGTACATTAATTTCACTTTGAATATTAACGTTGAATATTAACTTTGAATAATAATTTCACTGTGAATATTAACTTTGAATATATACGGAAAAAACCATGTTGAATATTAACGTTTGAATTAATGCAGTTGAATTAATGCATGTTGAATTAATACGTTTCGTAATTGAATTTATTATAGCCACGTTGAAAAAAAATATATACGTTGGGAGTTAAAAAAAATCATACCACCCCACTATTTATTTTATATAAATACCCACAAACCCCATTTTTTTTAACATAATCTCAAATCAACACAATCTCAAACATATATATCTCATTCCTTTTATTTTCCAAATGAATTCCAATATAATTATGTTCACTGACTCAGAAGAAGAACGAGAAGTTACAAGTCGGAATTTGAATTTTATTGCAAGATCGTTGTCGTTTATTAAAAATAGACGAAAAGCAAATCGCCCCGCGATAAAACGCCTTCATCGAGGTTAAATTTCAAAGCGAAGTGGGGTTTCAACTTTTAGTTTAAATTTCAAAGTTTACGTAATGTTTTACTTTCGTATGTTTATGTAGTTTATGTAACGTTTTAATTACGTACGTTTATGTAGTTTAGTTTAAAATCGTAGTTTATGTAGTTTATGTAACGTTTTAATTTCGTGCGTTGTATGTTTTTAATTTGAAGTTTATGTATTTATATTTTTACGTTTATGTTTTTAATTGTGTAAGTATTTAAAAAAAAATGAGAGTTAAGGTGAAAAACATATCCCTTGCCCACTAATTGGTGAAGAGTGGTGAAGGGGAGTGAGAGGAGAGAGAAAGCTGACGTGGCGCTGATGTGTATGGTGAAAAAAGGATTGCCTTGCCTACTGGCCTTAGTTAATCAAAATTTTCGCTTCGTCTTAGGTGCAACACATTTAAAACTCTTTTGGCTGCCATGTAGGAATTGTCATTGGTTTCTTTGCTTCTTGAGTTTTTATATGTTTTCATTCTTCATTGAGTAAATAACATGTTAGCTAATTAATTATATATACCAACAAAACAATAATTAGTTTAACTGGATTCCAATGTTTGTTATAAATTATACATTTCATGTTCTGAATAGCTACGTGTGATGAGGCTATGATTCATTTCATCTTACGAGTCATGTAGTGGTTGTTACTACTGTTGTATGTTACCTGATTTTGGATTTTAAATAAGCCGTAAAAGACACTTCCTTATTATATGTGTAGCTTAAGATCTATACAGTTCACATGCTCTGCAGATACAGCCTAGCATGTCATTTCTATGGAACTCAAATCCAGGTTCGTTTGGTAATTTAAAGGGAATATCATTCCTTCAAAAAGTTCACTTTTTATTCCTCTTGGTGAACTGAGAAGCTTCTTTTCGTTCACTTTATCAACTCATCTAACCACCAAACATACAAGGCGGCTGACACTTCTTTTGACCTTAACTGCATTCTGTAGACAAACAAAGAAAAGTCAAATTGATGCCCAATGGCGGACCTATCACGAAACTTAAGGTGGTTCCTTCACTTGGTTGGGACGTCAAACTAAACGGGTCAAAAAGTCAACTTGTCAACGGGTCTTGTTATATTTTGTCTTGTCGTGTAAAACATAACATAAGTAAAGTATCTAGAGCAAAAAAATGTGTCGTGTCGCATACTATTTCTGTTACATGTTAAAATGTGAATCTTTTTTTTTTTCTTTTTTTTATCAATAAATAACTTAATTTTATTAGATTTGAATTTACAAAGAGGTAGAAGGCAAGCAAGCAACAAGCTGCGCCGCTAGCCCTTTTTGAATTGCAAAACCAATTCTCTTAAAAACGACATTTGTGAATCTTTAATCTTTTACTAAAACAAATTGCATTATACAGTATATCACTATGATATAACTGAGAAAATATAAATCAAAGCTTCAATATATATATATATACATTTTAATTATTGACATCATGTTTGTAACTGTCAACTCATAAAAAGTCAATAAAGTCTTTAAATATTCATATACTCCCTCTGTCCCAATTTATTTGTCCACTTTTGACTTTTGAAGTCTTTCTTTTACGACTTTGACCTTAAATAGTTTCTATTGTGTTATTTAATACTTGATTCAAAATATATGAATGGATTGAGTTTTAAATGTATTTTCATTAGGTATAAGTTTCATCAAGTATTATATAACACAAACAACAAAATTTAAGGTCAAAGTTATAAAAGAAAGACTTCAAAAGTCAAAAGTGGACAAATAAATTGGAACGGAGGGAGTACAACTTAATACCATACTACTCTACAATAAACCAAAAAGTATAAAACAAGTTCAAGAAATTCAAAGAGTGAAATAAAAACTTAAATTACTAAAGAAAATATTGACCAATACAGTGAAAGGACAACACAGATATAGGCACGTGTGTGAGTGCAAAAAAGAAAAAGACTATACCCCAACCTAAAATTGGTATTTCCAAAACAAAAGTAACCTTAAAAATTAAATTGCTACTTCCACACTATGCTTAATTGCTATATCCAGAAAAAAAATATTAAACCTACTGTGTTTCTTCTTCATCTTCCTACTAACTCCGACGGATATGTCAGATCTCCGACCGGAGTTCTCTTTTTTTATTTGTTTTCATTCTTTAACCTTTGAAATTTTCAATCTAAGGTGGTTCCCAAGTAATTTCTAAGGTAGGTCCTAAAAAGAAATCCCATATCGCTTCTAAAAGAACTTTTCGTCCAAGGTGGTTCCCGGGCACCACCTACACAAGGCATAGGTCCGCCTCTGGTTGAATGCCTATTCTATAAAGTTAGATTAAGGTGGCCAGGCTAGTTGGTAAATTTGGTCGTAACTGATTTATAGTAAAAAGAATAATTGACCTACATATTTCCCCTCCCTTTGTGGAACCCACTTGAATGAACGTAAACAACAAGAAGTCTTTTGAAATTAGGACTGAAACATAAGATATTGCCGAAATGGAAATGCTCTTAAATCTAAATCTGATTGTACAGTTCAATCTGCTTGATACGTAGAATATCTATCTAAATGAGAATAATGCGGTCTTATTTTTTTGGTTAAATTTATATATGTTTGTTTACATTAGGATATTACTTTAATATAAATCATTTACTTTACGATACATAAACGTTTATAAACAATAAATAAAACAACTTGAGTCATAAAACGTCAATAAACCTTTTTATTTTTTTTTATTTTTTTTCTTTTCGTGTCATGTTGGCATATGTTTTGTATTCTCTCACGGGACATTNATTTTTTTTTTTTTTTTTTTTTTTTTTTTTTTTTTGAAGGGCAATTTTATTAAGGCACTCTAGCAAGACGTTAGAGAAAAGAGAAACAACAAGTTACAATAAGCCATTACAAGCCATTCTTGCATTTTGAATCCAATCAATCCATAACGGAGTTGATTTATTAAGCCTATGTCTAATCCAAGAATAAGAGAGAACCTTGATTTATTCTTCTAAAATGTCTTTTCGAGGAGCTTTAAATCAAAACATACCCGATTTCTATACCGCCAAATAACCCAATTGGTTGTTTGAATGACTACATCAAGGCATATTTTTAACCTTTTACTGAGATTAATCGAGTCCTCCCATGATATCAGGTCAAACAAGAGGTTGGGATAATCCGTAAATCCCCACCAAGATGAAATCTTCTTCCAAAGTGACTTTTGCCAAGGAACGTTGAAAAAAATTTACTTAAAAAAAATATTTAAGGACATTATGTCGTAATTTAATCTCGTAAAATAATAATATATTTATTGATATTCGACACTCTAACGTTGTTAAACATTTTACTATCAATTAATTTATGATGATAGGATTGAAAAAATGTATATTTTATAATATACTCAACAATTGTCAATTAACAATAAAAAAATGTTATAAGGGATTATTTCCAAGAATCCGAAGTTGGAGCGGGAAAAAAAATCCCCAATGGGTAGGCATGCCATAATTTGATTTCACAATCTTATTATTATTATTATTTAAAAAAACTCTTTTGTTTGAGCATTTTCGTCATTTTCCTTTTATCATCTTTAACATTTTTTTATTTAGTAGAAAAAAATTACGATGATTCTTTTTAAACGCCCTAATCAATAGTAAAGGAAAAGTCGAGAAAATATATAATACAAAATAAGAAAAAGAACCGATAAAAAAACAAGAAAGAGTTAAAAACACATCAAAGTTACTAAGACGTCTCATCCACATCTTATTGGGTAAGAGGTTTGAGTCTCTGACCACCTCTGAACGAGAAAGAGAAAACAAATGCATTTAATGACTTAAATGTCTGACCTTATCTAAATAATTCTGATTAAGAGACTTTTATAAGGCATTTTTTAAAAAAACAGCACTAGTATGCCTTGGTTGCATTCAACCTTTTCTATATTTTCCCCTAAATCACTTACAAAACCATCCATTGAAATATGTTGAAGTTATTAGTTACAAAACTTGTGTCTATCTTCGGTCTCTCCATAACTTAGAATCATTGATCGATCTAAGTTTCTCCAACTTTTATGTGCCATCAACATGATTCTGATGTTACTAAATACTAATGAATTGAGCTTCTGCAATGTGCATGTGTAGATCGATTCTTCTTGGTGAAATACTGCAAGGAACCAATAGTAATGGAAATAGTGATTTAAATAGTGTGGCGAGGATTAATATTAGGGATGGCAACGGGGCGGGTTTGGACGGGGCGGCCATCTCCATCCCCAAACTCGATTACCAAAGCCTTCCCAAACCCGCCCCAATCCCCATCTAGGATCTAATCGGGGCCCCTAATACTTCCCAAAACCCACTGCTTATTAGTCGGGGATCTTATCGGGGTGTTCTCTTTTGGCGTGATTCTCGACCAAAGATGCATCATTTCACATATATTATTATTTTTACACATGTCAATAAATTGAAGAATTGAGAACCTATTAATAATCAATTACAAAAAAGTCTTCCTAAATTTTCAATGATAGCATTTTACATAAATAAAAATAAATTACACCACCACAAATTACAACTTAAAAATATGACAATAAACAAGTTTCTATAATCAATTTTGCAATCTTACAAAGAGAAAAAAATAAATAGAGAAAGATGTTTTTATTATGTAAATTATAACATTATACTATATAAATATAGATATATTTGTATATGTATATATATTATTTGGGTGGGGCGAGGCGGGATGTTATTCCTCACTCCCCGTCCCAAACCTTATTAAAATCCTCGTTTAACCTCCAAACCAGACCCGTAACCTATTAAGCATGCACCCTCACCCCAATTATTTTGGGTTTTGGATTTCCCCATTCGAGCTTTTTTTTGGCATCCCTAATTATGCAACAGTAGTTAGAATCATTCTCAATCATATCCTTTTACATAACAATATATTGTTATGTATGCAACATTTATTCATGCCTTAAGGCAAGGGCAACTGCATAATTTCGTGGTAAGAATTTTCAAATTGAATCATCGAAGTCTTTCTTTTTAGGACCACAACTGTTTGAAAAAGGTGTATATAACTATATATTACTTTGTAGCATGAAGTTTTCTAATATGTATGGAAGGTTTTCATAAATAACATTGATTTTTTCTTCATACAAGCAAATAGTCTAATTTGTCAATGGAAATATATTGCCGTTTGTTGTCATGCATTCATTGTATCTGTTTCTAGACTTTATCCGCTGATAACAGAATGTATAATCTCATTTCATCCAACCACACAGCCACATGAGGTATTGGTTTTGTGTTAGATATTTGCATGATAACATCTCCGATACATCCCGAAGATTGTTCTTTTCTCGTGTTAAGTCGATCGACTCGTAGCACTTCTTTAGCCTACAAGTTTCTTTTATGTGATTCTGATGCTAAATACATGCAGAAATAAAGTGAATAAATGCAATAGAAAAATTCCCATATTTATAGATCTTTTTATACTTTTCTGCATGCTTAGGGCTTTTGCTTCTTACTGCCTCATCTTCCATGTATTACACTACAAAATAAATGACATTTGCTCACTAATAGAAGTGTGAGCAAAAGATAAGAAAACAGTCACTAAATGCTAATTTCTCAACTCCCACTAAAGAAAAAAGAGTAAGTAACAAAGGGATCACTAAAAGTCTTTTGTCACTAAAATTTTAGTGAGGAAAAGTTCAAAAGATTTAATGTCTAAAATTTTTTAGTCACTAAAGGGTACACCACCTTTCTACAAAATCACTAAAATGACACAAATTTATTGACAATTTCAGTCAGCAAAAGCTGGCTTTGCAATGTACAAATACATATTGCATTTCTGGCAGAAATACAAATTGCATTACCAAATGTGCAGACTGCATTTCTCAACAAAACAAAAAATTTATTGCACGAATAAAAACTGTATTTTTCAACAAACACATCAATCTCTAAAACATTCTCAATCCCTAAAACAATCTCAAATCTCAAACGTATGAAACATGGCAACTGGAAAAGAACTCCGTATAGTTACCCAAGCCTAGCATTTACAAAAAAAAAAAAAAAAAATTGGTCTATGTAACCTGCATTTACAACTTTACAACTGGAAAATTGGACTCTGTAACTGGAACTGGAAAAGACCATCTATGGTCTCTGTAACCTGCATTTACAAAATAAAAATTGGTGTATTAGTGCCTTATATAAATCTTGAATTAGGAAGAGCATGCTAGCAACATAACGCACATGAGAAATAACTCAATTTACACATTTGACAATAAGAAATAACAAAGTTTCATATACACTGATCCAAAACAGCTTATTTACTGCAAAGGCTAAATCTTTTTCCAATAAACTGAGGCAAAACAGCTTATCGATGAAACTAGTGTATGGATGAGCTAACCACTATAATAACTCCAAAACAAAGTTAATCAACGAAGTAGCGACTATAATATTCACATCTAAACCATTACAACCAATAGCACCCACCTAAGAACACGTGGACAACACACTTACCAAACTCAACACCTAAATCCGTCATCTCACAAAACACTCTCCTCGCCAGGCCCAACTCATTACACTTGGAGTAAAAACTAACCAAAGCAGCCTGAACCAACGAATCTGACCCATATCCACAAACCATCACATGACAATGCACATTCCTACCCAATCCTATAGCAGACAAACTACCACACGCATTGATCAAAGTAGTAAACAAATGGCTTGACCACTCTACACTATTGAACATTTAAATACGATTATAAGACAAGTACTTCACATGATCACATAATTGACTCTTTTAACCCAAACAGATTCAAATATTTAGATGTCGAAGCAATATCCAAAAGTTATCAGTTAAACTAGGAGATACCACTAGACGGTTCCAAATAACTTTGAAAGCTAAAAACCAAAAATGACTTCAAGAAATACAGCCAGTATAAGTACATATCATTTATGTATACCACAATTAACAGCTAATTATTAGACAATAAAAACAATATTAAGGTATTACCTCATCCTTCTCTACAGTTGCATCTGCAATTGTTCTCACATCCTCATGCACATCAAAGTGGAAAAGCTGTGGATGCAAGAAAAGCGTTCATGTGACTTCAAATTACTCCAAACTTCGTACTAAAATAAAACATGAATAAAGAAAGTTTTAAACATACCGGCCCACTTTTTCCCCTAGCTTTGTTCACAATCAGCTCATAGAAACTGCGTTGCTAATGGACAACCGTGGTTAGAACTGAGAAATAGATGTTCAAACCTGACCAATAATAAACGAAACAACTAGAACAAATATATTTAAACAGAGTACAAAATTCCTTACATGTGGAATCATGAGATCTTCTTTCCCGTATAGAAGGTTTTCAACTGAAGTTGTGCGTACTTCTCGAAATTCAGGAGCAAGTTGCTGCCGGACAGTCTGTAGAAACTCGCCAATAGTATCACCTTTTCGAACCTGGGATGTCAACCAGTAAAAAGAACATTTACAATAGTTGGCGACTAAATTTAATTATATAGAATTTAAGATTAGACATACCAAATACCTGCATCACTCGGCGATGTCCTGCTCCATCTTAGTAACTGTAAGTGATTTCAAGGGCCTCATCTCCAATGCAATTAGAATATGACTTAGATGATATCACTTCATAATAATACCATATAGCATAAACAAGAAAACCGTATGATAGGTTAACGAGTAGAAAAAGAAACTGCAATGATATATAGTTATTACATTGACACTTTGACAGATGAACCAAAATATACTTTTTTAACTAGACTTACTGTCATCCCCATCTTCTTCTTCCCCATTCTCGAAATCTTCAGAAAAAGATAGCCTAGGATTAGCCTTGATTTTCCTCTTTTTTAGTTTTTGTAACTGAAGCTCATCTTCCCTAAAATTATATGGAATCGAAAAGATATATATTTAGGAACGACAGTATTCAAATCATTAGGCATATGTGTTAAAGATAAAACCACATTCTACTCTCTGTTCTTGCTTCTTTCAGCTAAAGATAAAACCAAGACTGACTAACTCTTTCAGAACACTAAATGATCGGGTATTGCATTTAACCACACTTATGTCTTTTCTCTTTAGGTATACTAATAATGAATAATCTAACTACTAGTTGAAAATTCGTTTTATGGTGAAACTAAGCTCGGTTTACTATTTTTAGAGTCATAGATGGATCCCTGGCCAGAGTAAGAGTTCAGAAATAACTAAATCACGGATGGCCAGAGTAAGATATTCATAATTAGAAAGCCAAAATCTATTTACACTTGCAACAAATCTACAAAACAACTATCAAAGGACTTAACAGAATACGTTTCAATCAAGCACAACGCCACCATTTAACATTGTGCCCCTTAAACAGTTAACACCAGTAAAAGACTCGATAATATCTAACCATAGAATAAATATACCACAATGTAGGCTCAAGGTGTCCAAAATGAAACATCGCATTATACTGAGCATCGTCTTCATAAATCCAATATGAAAGATCGGTTTGGCAAGCTCAAGGCGTCCAAAATGACCGAGACAGCCAGCCATATTAGTTGTGCAAGTCTCGCAGCTCATCTTCCTATCCATTGTCCCAAGCGTCGGTTTTATATAAATCTTGTTCATCAGCTAACAGTTCATAATCATAACAAGTTCATCAGTTAATTAGTATAAGTAATTTAATCTACTTCATCTTCATCAACTCCAACCCTATGTAGGTTTGGTATGTCAAGCGTAATAGAAGATGAAGTAAGACTGTTCTCATCCACTACAAATAGTGATATTCTAACTGAGGGCAAATATATCCACGCAACATCCAAACACCTGAATTCACATCATTTTTCGACAAACCAGCAATCGAGTTTAGTCCAGTAAATAAAAACTAAATTCTACGCTCAAATTCTCGTTAAGATGTTTCACTACATTTACTTTAAGCATCGACCTGAATTCACATCATTCATCGTTTATACGGCTGTAACAACATATCTATGCATCACATCATATTTACAAATTCACTAAATTCAGCTTAAACATCTAATCTCTTACTAATTCAACTATTAAAATTTCATAATGCATCAACACACATTTACAAACACATAATCAGCACATATCAACACATATATACAAACACATAATCAGCACATATCAACACATATATACAAACACATAATCAGCTGTAACAACATATCGATAATATGATAAAATTTAAACTAACACGAAAACTCAAAAGAATATGTATTATACCTAACTTGATATATAACGACGGTGATGACGGTGCCGGAGTTGGGGTATCGATCGAGGCCAGAGGTGGTGACGACGGTGGAGCTGGTGATGACGGTGCCGGAGTTGGAGTATCAATCGACGGCCAGAGGTGGTGACTACGGTGGAGCTGGTGTCGAAGTTAGGGTTTATACATTTGGGAATTGGGGATGATGAGGTGAGATTTGAAATTGGGATAAATGGTACAGTAACATTACTCCGTTTTTTATTTACTCCTTTTTTTTTATTAATTTTTTGATTTACTTACTTTTACACTCCGCAAGTTTTAGTAGGCAAATGTTATTTTGACAAATTTGATTTGGAAAGCAGTTTTTTATTTTGGTATTTGTTATTTAGTAGGTAAATGTTTTATTTGGTTATTTTTATAGATTTTAGTAGGCGAAAGTTTTAGTGAGCAATTGTCACAAATTTTGTAGTGATTAGCTTAATGTAGTCTTTAAATTCTATTTGCATTATTATCTTTAGGTGAAGGCGGGGATTAAATATTTTAGTAGAATTAGATGCTGCATTATCCAAATTCCAAATTATATCTGATTATGGATTGGGTGGACCTAACCTTGATTTGTTATAGGACTTTTGTGCTAAGATACACGTACAAGTGGGTATTGGTCCCTATAATGTTTGTTTAAAGCTTTGTGCATGTAGTTATCCATATAGCGGTAAATGAGTTGTTCATATGGTTTGAATTCGACAGACCAAATCGAATAGATGCTTCGATTAGTGAACTGAAAACAAATCTGGTTATACTTAGGTGAAAACATAAATATATATAATTTAAGATTTATTTATTTATTTTGTTTCAGGTGTGATATGGAATTGAACCAAAAACTACTCTTTTAAAATGTTTACAGACCGAGAAACCCATTATATTATCTTGTTAAAAACGGATTTGAGTTTGATATCATAAAAGAAAACTACTCTTCACCACTTGTCTACGTACTTGTAAGTAGAAAGAACCTCATTCCATTTCATATGCCACCGTTGGTAACAACAATAATTTTTTTTTTTTTTTTTTTTTTTTTTTTTTTTTTTTTTTTTTT
>LBNU01037225.1:11356-25163 GCA_014162995.1 Artemisia annua | reverse complement strand
CATTTTTTTAGTGGATGCTGGGAAAGGGTTAACAGAATGGCTACCAAGAAAAAACGAGTTAGAAAGCTACACTGGGATCTCTCTCATGGGTAATATGATCAGTAAGCTTCCTAACTATGAGCTTCACTTACCACACCTTGATATTTTCCTTATACAGCGGAATCATGAATTGCCAATGTTTTCGGATGAACTCATTCAAGGCATGAAGGAAGTTAGAGTTTTAGATATGTCGTGGTGTGAGAACCAACCCCTGCCACAATCGTTTAAGTTTCTCATAAAACTTCGCACGCTCAATCTTCAGGGAAATAAATCTCTTCATGATATTTCTATACTTGCGGAGATGCAAGTCCTTGAGATTCTAATCCTCGATTATACTGGAATCAAAGAAATTCCTCAAGAGATTGGTCAGTTGGTCAATTTGAGGCGACTTAGTGCTATTCATTGTGAAAATCTATATCATGTAGCACCAGGTGTCATATCAAAGCTCTGGAGGTTAGAAGATCTGTTGATTGGATTCAAGTGGGTGCCTGAAGGAATCTATGAACGTATTGTTGAGATAATGAAATTGTCGAAGCTCACATATTTGGCTTTACATGTGCCACGTTTTGATGTGATTCCTGAAGGTTTTAATCCTCGAAAACTGAAAGGATTTTTTATCCAAATTGGAGGATCCTTGGAATATTTTTATCATGCTGCCAATTTAAAACGTGGACATCTAGTTATTGAGACTCATAATGTTGAGATTCCATTCTTGAAGTGGCTTAAGCAATTGACTGAGGCAAGTCACAGGACAGATCTCAATTCCATAAAAAAACTTGAAGAATATCCTACCCCAGCTGTATCACGAAGGTTTCAATGAATTAGAGTATATCCGGCTGTATTCTTGCTACAATGTATCATGCCTGGTTGATACAACAAACTGGGATCAATTTCATTCGTCTAAACACCTTGGAGAAGGCAAAATAAAGGACAAGTTTTTTGGCAAACTGAAACACCTCTATTTGGAATATTTATTTGGTTTAGAGCTTTTATGGAAATGCCCAGATCAATATATAAGTCTGAGTAACCTAGTAACTCTTAATATTTATTCATGTCATAAGTTAGTAAAAGTATTTCCAGTGAGTGTAGCACAAGGGCTTGTCAATCTGCAGAATTTAGATATTAGACTCTGTAGTAGTTTAGAGGAAGTGATTTGGGATGGAGATGAGGAAACCAGTAAAAGTGAAACCGAACATTCTGAAAATATCGTGTTCCGTTCCCTTGCCAAGATTAACTTGTTCGTTTCGGGAAGACTAGAAAGGTTCTACTCAGGGCATTCTACCATCAAATATCCGTCTTTAGTGGATGTACACATCTATGTATGTCCAAGCATGAAGATGTGGGGACCTGGAATCCATGAAACACCGAAGCTCAAGTTTGTGGCAAGCAAGTTCCCAAATGATGATGCTGTGAGAAATGTGCAACTGGATGGACCTGATGCCACCATTAATGATGCTGTGAATAAAATCTATGAGGAAGAAAGGGTAATAAGAGTTGTTTAGTTACGTGTAGAATTTGATACGGTTAATTTGCCTTCCAAATCTAACACTTCTTAACTTCTTGTTTTTGTACAGAGATTTACTGATGAAAGCGGGCACTTTGACAAGTACGTTTGAACCCCATTTTGACTCCTCATAACTAAGAACCCCCGCAGAAGCCTGATGACCCATTGTGATAACTTGAACCTCAATTTGGACCCCCAAATAAACCTGATGACCTTTCACAACAAATTCGACAATTAGGATATTAGTCTGTGATTGATTGTGTGTTCGGATGATAATTTGCAGGATGTGTTTTTCATTGATGTGTTTTTTTAATTTGCAGAATAAGATGAAGATCAAATGATAATGTGAAGAGTATTTGGAGATTGGATTGGGATGAAAACTTGATAGGGATTGGTAAAAAGGATTACAAATCTTTTGATGTTAATCAAATATATTACGTGTGCTGGTTATGTTTTTCTCTACTCCGTAATTGCATTGTACTCCTCTCTAGCTTTTTGCTAGAATGAACACCATAATACTATATTAATAACTGTGTAGTCGGTTTTTTTAGCGTTTTATATGGTACTTGGAGTCGTTTTTTTTTAGCGCTGTATGGCTTAATTTGTTTTTTCTTAATTCTCGCCTCAATTAAATAAGCTAATTAATAGAGGATGAGGCCAGAGAAAACAAACTAAACATACAATCCAATAACAACAAACTAATACCTCACAACGATTAACACTAAGAAAATACATAATATATATCTAGCTGAAGTGTACTATTATATTAGCTGTAGTTTTTATTGGGTTTAGGTCAAAAAAACATCTCGCACGGACCTGATAATAGTTAAGATATGGAGGATTTTCTCTTACCTACCCTTATCACGTTCATTGGTCTCCTATGGTGGTCTTTTACCTCCGTTTTCACAATATATACATCACTTTCGTGGCACTCTCGGTAGAAACAGTTGCCGGGTAACACCTTTGTCGATCATTCTCTTCAAGATCATCTTATGATTTCTGCTCATCTCAGCTTAGATCTCGCCATTTGCGCCTTTGCCTTAATTTCAGGCTCTACAACCACTACATCTAAATTGTTATCTTTGAATCTTGACCATCACCAACAAACACTCATCTTGGTTGCTTCTCTTAAGGCGTATTTGGGGTTTCATCATCAACCTCGTCTGCTTCATGCCCCTAGGTTCGTCTTGACGTGCATTTATGAGCCAAGGGTCAAGTTTTTTACTTGTGTTGTTTGTAGCAATTTCGGTTTTTGTTAGCAAGGTTAGCTCAAATAAATGTATTAATCAATCAAATTGTAATTTCAAGGGTCATCTTGATCCAAATGATCAATACATGTTGAACTAAAAAGGAATCCATACAGACAAAGCTAAATCATTACAGTAAAACTAAATACTTGCATTAGCAATAAAACTTTGTCTTATGATATGAGATAAAAGAACACATTGCCTATGTGACAAAAAATAGAAATAAACTGCTATAAATCATAATGAAAAATTCAGTGATCTTAGCCACAATGCGAAGAAAATGGGTCCAACTCCAAAGTCACCTAAGCTGTATTTGAAATGTTTAAACCCTACCAAAACCAAAGATCAGATAATAATAATAGTATCATATGTAGCAACTAGTAACAGATTGGTAGGGCGTAAAAGTAAAAAATTAAGAAACAGACAACGAGAAATATGTCATCTTAAAGTTTTAAAATGCGTTAAAACCTTAACCATCGTGACTTGTTACCCAACCTGCCACACCAATATTGCCACCTCAACAGAGCACCAATATGAGATGTTACTCTTAAAAATATACTGTATTGTTCACAATACCGTCAATAATATCAAAAGAAACATACACAGTTACGATGAGTATTGGAAGACAATAAACATTCTAATCCTGATCCTCATCCGGGTCAAAATCCCTGATCTTCACATCAGCATCTTCTCCATATTGAATGCAGTTGTCGATTTGTGAAAGAACGTACTGTATGCTGTAAAATATACAAGGCCCAGACGATCAATTCCCATTTCAACATATAAAACCAGAAAACAATATACTATATCAATGGGATCAGAAGTCGGAATAAATGAGTAAGCAAGAGCTAACCCGATCCGGGTCAACCAATTACTTAACCAATAGTACTAAAATATAACCTGCATACTCATTAAACAAACAAAAAAACTGGTACAAGTAATATATAATTCCAAACTCACACGTACGAAATATACGGGTTGTTGGAAAATTTAGTGCACTTGAGGGATCAAATCATACTTGGAAATGGGTTTGGAGGTACGAAGTGTACACCCATCAAGTCCCTGATTACCCTGACTCAATAGTGGTTGTGTAGGATTCTGCTGCTAGTGTTGGTTCCTGATGATAATGGATCCTGCTGCTAGTGGTTCCTGCTGCTAGTAGTATGACTCTGCTGCTGAGCAGTGATTCTGCTGCTAGTGCTAAGTTGATTCTGCTGATGAGAATGTAATTGATTTGACCTATTCAAATGACAGTTATATCTGTACTTATGACCACGTTTAATTGGTCATGTAATCACTATTTTTGGCTATAATGGGGGCAATTATGTGGAGATTAATGGGCCGATTAATTCTCATAATTCCATTTGACTAGCCATGAGTATCTTCCTATTTAATGGGAAATCATATCATGCATGAGATACACACAGAAAACATAAACACTTACATACACAAGGGTTATTGATTGTGCCTAATTCAATAACAAACATTTGGTCTTATCCCAAATAGATATTCGTGATACCCAGGCATTAGGGTCGAATAGTTTACTTTGGAAAGTGATAACACGATTCCAAGTGATATCCGGTAGCCATTAATTTGGTACGTAGTTAGGCTATTGATTATCTTAACCCTGTTCTGGGCCAATAACCACCAACAATCAAAGTAAACTATTTTGTGATAATCAATGGCTGCTGCTATGAGGCATATGGCTGCTAATTTTTCCAAATTGGAAAAGTTTGAAGGTGTTGATTTCAGAAGATGGCAAAAGAAGATGCACTTCTTGTTGTCAAGTATGAATGTGGTGTATGTCCTGAACACTGCTATTCCAGAGGATCATGGAGATGATGCTACTGTGGAACAAATAAGGAAACGTAGCAAATGGGAGAATGATGATTACGTTTGCAGAGGTTTAATCCTTAATGGTATGTCTGACTCTGTTTTTGATATTTATCAAAATGTTGAATCTGCCCAAGAACTATGGGATTCCTTGAAAGCCAAATATATGGCTGAGGATGCATCAAGTAAGAAGTTTTTGTAAGTAATTTCACAAATTAAAAAATGACTGATTCAAGACCAGTCATGGAACAATACAATGAACTTCTTGGTATACTTGGAAGGTTTATACAACATAAAATGAACATGGATGAGGCTATTTCAGTCTCTTGTATCATTGACAAACTACCTCCTTCTTGGAAAGATTTCAAGCATACCTTGAAACATAAGAAGGAAGAACTGACTCTTGTTCAGTTGGGTAGTCATTTGCGTATTGAGGAATCACTCAGGGTGCAAGATAATGACAAGCCAAAGAGTAGCAATGCTACTGGTGCATTTGTTGTCAATATGGTGGAACATAACAATTCCATCAGGTACAATGACAACAAGGGCAAACGTAAACATCATGATAACACAAGGGTTAATCCTAACAAGAAGGCAACACCTACTTGTTGGAAATGTGGCAAAACTGGTCACATTAAAAGGGATTGCAAAGGTGTTAAGGTTGGTGGTAAAGCCAATGGTTCAGTCACTAGTGGTTCAGGAAGTGGTGGTTCAACCAACTCACTGAAAGGTCAGAATATGTTTAATGAATCTCTTCAGGTTTATTATGTTACGTATGTATCTGAATCTAACTATGTGCAAGATGATGATGTTGCGTGGTGAGTTGACTCTGGAGCAACTGTTCATGTGTGCAAAGATAGATGTTGGTTCAAGACTTATGAGTCACTGAATAATGGATCTATTCTTCACATGGGAAATGAGTCAACAGCTTTGGTGTATGGTCGTGGTTGTGTAGATCTTAATTTTAGTTCTGGAAAGATTGTAACTTTGTTTAATGTTATTCATGTTCCTGATATAAGGAAAAACTTGGTTTCTAGTAGTGTTTTGAATAATCATGGATATAAACAAATTATTGAATCTGATAAATTTATTTTGTCTAAACATGGTGTGTTTATTGGTTTTGGCTATTTGTGTAATCAAATTTCAGGCTTAATATTGTTAATAATATTATTAATTCAGCCTTTATTTCAACCTCTAAAATGAATGACTCTACCCTTTGGCATGCTAGACTTGGCCATGTACACTTTAAAAGGATGCAAGATATGTCTAAGGATAGGTTAATCCCAGCATTTGACATGGACACTGAAAAGTGTAAAACTTGCATGTTGACCAAAATTACTAAGAAACCTTTTCAGGGTGTAAAACATGAGACTGAGCTCTTGGAGCTTATACACAGTGACCTGTGTGATTTGCATGCCACTCCCTCTTTGGGAAATAAGAAGTACTTTGTGACATTTATTGATGATGCTTCTAGGTTTTGTTATGTCTATCTATTACATACCAAGGATGAAGCATTAGATAAATTCAAAGTATTTAAAACTGAAGTTGAGTTGCAACTTTGGTCCCTGATCAAAAGATTCAGGACTGATAGGGGAGCTGAATACATGGACACTTTGTATTTTCAGTGTGTTGGTATAATCTATGAAACGACTGCTCCCTATACTCCTCAACAAAATGGTATCTCTGAAAGGAAAAACAGAGTACTGAAGGAGATGGTTAATTCCATGTTGTCCTATTCAGGACTAAGTCAAGGGTTCTGGGGTGAAGCTATGTTAACAGCTTGCTATTTGTTAAATAGGGTTCCCAATAAAAGGAACAACATTACCCCTTATGAACTTTGGACTAAAAAGAAACCCAATCTGAATTATCTCAGGGTATGGGGTTGTAGGGCTGTTGTAAGACTCCCTGATCCAAAGTTGAAAACTTTGGGTGAAAGAGGCATTGAATGCATCTTTGTTGGATATGCTGAGCATTCCAAGGCATATAGGTTCTATGTTATGGAGCCTAATGAATTTGTTTCAATTAACTCAATAATTGAATCAAGGGATGCACTCTTTGATGAGAATAGATTCTCATCAGTCCCTAGACCAAGTCAGAGGATTCCAAAAGGAACTGATGACACTGGTGTATCAGAGGTCCCTGATGAATTACTATCAGAGGTCCCTGATGAGGTTGTGGTTCAACAACCTGAACCTCAGCTCAGAAGGAGCAATAGGGTCAGGACTCTAAAGTCATTTGGATCTGAGTTTCAATTATATTTAATTGAAGGTACAAGGGATGAGGTCTCTGACCAATACTCCTATTGCTTCATTGTTGAGGATGATCCCAAAATATTTGAAGAAGCAATGAAGTCCCAGGATGTTGCTTTCTGGAAAGTAGCAATAAATGATGAGATGGATTCCATCATGGGCAACAACACTTGGGTGTTGGTTGATCTACCACCAGGTTGCAAACCTCTAGGTTGCAAATGAATTTTCAAAAGGAAAATGAAGGTAGATGGAACTATTGAAAAGTTCAAGGCAAGGCTGGTCATTCAGGGCTTTAAACAAAAGTCAGGAATAGACTATTTTGATACTTATGCCCATGTGGTATCAGTACCATAAGATTGCTGATTGCTTTGGCATCAATTCACAATCTGATTATACATCAGATGGATGTGAAGACAGCTTTCTTGAATGGTGAATTGGATGAGGAGGTTTACATGAACCAACCTCAGGGCTTCATCATGCCTGGCAATGAAAATAAGGTGTGTAAACTGATTAAGTCTTTATATGGACTGAAACAGGCACCTAAGCAATGGCATCAAAAGTTTGATGAAGTGGTTTTGTCTAGTGGTTATGTTCTTAACCAAGCTGACAAATGTGTATATAGCAAATTTGATGAATCTGGTAAAGGAGTCATCATTTGCCTATATGTTGATGACATGTTGATCTTTGGAACTGACCAAAATCAAGTTGACCTGACAAAGGAATTTTTGTCATCAAGGTTCTCCATGAAGGACATGGGGGAGGCTGATGTTATCCTTGGTATAAGGATTAAACATGAAAGCAATGGTATATCAATTTCTCAGTCTCATTACATTGAGAAGGTACTGAAGAAATTTAATTGCTTTGATTGTACTCCAGTGAGTACTCCTATGGATACAACTGAGAAGCTGATGCCTAATACTGGCAAAGCTGTATCTCAACTTGAGTATTCTAGGGTAATTGGCTGCCTGATGTATGCCATGACTTGTACAAGGCCTGATATTGCTTTTGCAGTGGGAAAATTGAGCAGGTATACTAGTAATCCTAGTGCTCAACACTGGCAAGCAATTCAGAGGGTACTGAAGTATTTGAAGAGAACTATGGATTATAGTCTCTCATATACTGGTTATCCATCAGTGTTGGAAGGTTACACTGATGCAAGTTGGATCAGTAACACTGAAGACAATTCGTCTACCAGTGGCTGGGTATTCCTACTTGGTGGAGGTGCAATTTCTTGGGCATCCAAGAAGCAAACTTGCATTACCAGTTCAACAATGGAATCTGAATTTGTGGCTTTAGCAGCTGCTGGTAAAGAAGCTGAATGGTTGAAAAACTTGCTTCTTGAGATTCCATTGTGGCCTAAACCTATAGCACCTATTTCTATCCGGTGTGATAGTGCTGCTACATTGGCAAAGGCTTATAGCCAGATGTACAATGGGAAGTCTAGACACTTAGGTGTCAGGCATAGCATGATTCGTGAGCTCATCATGAATGGGGTGATATCTATAGAGTTTGTAAGATCTCAACAGAACTTAGCTGATCACTTGACGAAGGGTCTGGCTAGAGACTTGGTTTTAAAGTCTGCTAAAGGGATGGGTTTAAAGTCCAACTTAGTCACTGAATGCTAAGACACCCAACTCCCTCCTGAGGAAACTTGGGAGTTGAGTTCAATGTGGAAAGCTGAACATTTCGTGTACTAGAGCACATGTTTTACAATCATCCCAAGGTTGTGCTCAGAACCTGCTGAAAAGTAGGATGAAGTCTTTACTTCTCAATGGTTAATATCTTTGAAAAATTGCAAAGCAGGAGCATGAATAAAGAGGAACCACCTATGTGAATGTTGAAGTTTTGCCGCTTCAGGAAGCTATGGACTTTTAGCTTTTACAACATTTATGAATTGGATATGGACACATGGCTTGTATAGTGTCAGGAGTATTTTAGTGTTTGAAAATATATGTGTATTTTATCTTTAGGTATTCAAATGGATTGAAGGGTTCAATTCTTAGAACACCCTGATTCTCGAATATTTGAACGTGTAATGTACTAAGATGGAAATTCAATCCTCAGGATATTTTCGTTTATGCATATGTTTTGTTTAATGTTTGATTTTCATGCAAAGGAAGTGAACTAAATTTGGGGAGGATTGTTGGAAAATTTAGTGCACTTGAGGGATCAAATCATACTTGGAAATGGGTTTGGAGGTACGGAGTGTACACCCATCAAGTCTCTGATTACCCTTACTCAATAGTGGTTGTGCAGGATTCTGCTGCTAGTGTTGGTTCCTGCTGATAATGGATCGTGCTGCTAGTGGTTCCTGCTGCTAGTAGTATGACTCTGCTGCTGAGCAGTGATTCTGCTGCTAGTGCTAAGTTGATTCTGCTGATGAGAATGTAACTGATTTGACCTATTCAAATGACAGTTATATCTGTACTTATGACCACGTTTAATTGGTCATGTAACCACTATTTTTGGCTATAATGGGGGCAATTATGTTGAGATTAATGGGCCGATTAATTCTCATAATTCCATTTGACTAGCCATGATTATCTTCTTATTTAATGGGAAATCATATCATGCATGATGTGACAACCCGTAAATTTCCCTACATGTTCTGTTTGGAGAAAAGATCATTTATTTTGAGTTCGGATGATTTTCGGAGAAACTAGACGTATTTATATTCATTTTTATCGGAAATATTATTTTGAGCATATTGGTGTTATTCCCGTACCACGAATTTTCCGTTTACTCGCGTAAATGTGCCCCGAACCGCTTTCGTGAAAGATTTGATAAATTACATATGTGGCCCTTGCAGTTAGGTTTCCACCACTGCCCCTCACTTTGGAATAATTACAGAATGGTCCTTGTCAATTATTAAATCTAATTTCCCACTATATAAACCCACAACTAAACACATTTATACAAAACTAGGGTTTCATGTTCCCTTTCCCTCTTCCCCAGCCGACACTCCCACACCCTTCACCTTTCATCTTTACCGGCCACATTTCCGGCCACCACACCACCACCGCCGGTCACCTAAGTACACCGCCACCACCATGGTAATCCTCACGACCTCCCCATCATTTCTACATACACCACGCGCCATTTGAGCCACTATAACACATGTTTCCTTCGACTTTAATCCTCGAATCCGTCATCAACTCTTCCCCTCTTCGTGTTTTCGTTAGTCCGGGGTTCAAGGAGGATTGTTTCGCGCGTTTTGAGTCTCGATACGAATCAGAATCATATGGATTCGAGGGTTCGTTGCTACGGTTTAGTGTGAAGGTCACAAATAGGATTGTTTGGAAGTTTATTCGGGTTTTGCTCGTGGTCTCGGATTGAGTCGCGTTTTGGTTCGAGTTGTACTCGAGGGGATGCCATCACCGTCTTCTCCGTCTCTCTTCTTTCTCTTGTTCGTGGTATGTGGTCACCCTCGTTTGTTGGTTTTTATATAAACCGATTATGGTTGTGTCATCAGTTTTGTGGATCTAAAATTATTATAACAAGTTATTAAGTTTTGTGGATTTAAAACTGGATAAAACAAGGTTTGGTGATATTAGAAGAATTAAAACATGTTAATATGGACTTGAAACATTTTAAAAACTGATTCGTGTGGTGGATTTGGACTCGATGAGTCTACTCAGTGGGTTAGTGTACGGGTCAAGTTATGCCCCGACAAGGTTCAGTTTTGAGTTGGATTATTTAGTTAGTAGTGTTGTTTGAGTCTTGTGTACGGGTCGGGTCAGAACCCTTCTTTCTTGTGTCTCGATCTAATTAAAAGTATGGGTAATATCGATGTGATGCGTACTGGTTGCATTCTATTTGGGTGAGCTTGGAGTTACCAGCTCACAAAGTGCGTTTGGTTTGGTCAGCTTATTTTACTAAGAAGCCCATTGTGTGTTTTAAGGATTTGGATCATAAAATTATAAGTAGTAAATAATTATATTTAATTAGCTTGTAGATTGTTTAATGGTGTGCTTTTGGGTCTCGGTACAGCAAAGAAACCCGTATAGGGTGTTGTTTGCTTGCTCGGTTCAGAAACAATAACACCAAGGGGTGTTAACATTGAGTAAAGAAGTTTGGTGTTCACATCACATTTAAAAGGGTGCGTTTAGTTTAAATGGTGGGCTAAACCCATGGTTCTATATAAAGAGTATATTTGATTAAGTGATATATTTTATTATAAAAATAAATGTATAACTGTTACATCGGACAATATAAATATTGAACATACACTTGAATAACGGATTACGATTGGGTTAAGTGGGACAACATTGGACTTACATCGATACTCATTGGACATTGGACATTTTAGACTTATTGGACTTGAACCGAATACAATATATTAGACTCAATATGAATTTAATATATTTGATTCGTAACGAATATACAATAAGAAAATAATGTCTAATAAACAATGAATATTCTTTATTAGCTTTCTACCAACTTGTCGGGAAATATTATTTTGAGAAAATTGATTTCATTAAGGTCACGTTGACTTGGAAATGTTATATAAGTGGACGCATCATGCCGAAATTTATAAAACATTCTAAACTTATATTTTTATTTCTAAACCTTTTTAAGATTATTTTTATAAAACCCGACAAAGAATTCAAAATGAATAGTTTTATTTAATCCTTAAAACCTTTTCATACTTGAATTATTGACTTGTGGCTTTCTTATAAAACTTATTGGATTGTTCTAAACTATTTGGAATTATGGGGTGAATACCGAAACTAACCGATTGACCTATTTTATATTAAATAGTTAATTGTCGTCATTGTCTAGATTTTCTTTAATTAACTTGAGTTTGTTAATATTTCATGATCTTGTTGATGTCGTTTCCCCTTTGGCGTGAGTTGCATGTCAATGTCTTGTTCATTTGGCGTGAGTTGCATCTTGAGTCTATGTCTTCTTACCACACCACACGAAACATAAAGCTTTCTTACGAAATCTTTGATACTAAACTTTTATAAAGTAGTGATTTGAGTGATCCACGAAAACTATGACACATCGTCTTTTATAGACTTTATTATGGTACGAACTATATTTTGAGATACTCGTATGCGTATTAGGACGTACTCTCGTGTTCGTACTACTTGGTGCCGTCGCGCCCATCTTTTGGATATCGTTGTGATTAGCTTTTGATGCCAAGTTGTGTCGGTCGTGATCTTTGCATTGCTGTGGCTAAGGTGAGTTCATAGCCCCCCCTTCTTTTAATAAGTTTTCATAACTACTTTTGGGGGAGAATACATGCTCTTTTAACTAAACTCAATGATTGCTTACTTGAATACGTGATCGGTTTGATTAAGATTGGATTGAATGATTGATTGATTGATTTATTGATTGATTGAGTAATTTATCGATATATTTGAATTGAGTATTTGAAGGCATTATGTGTTTGCCTGGTTTATATGAGAGCTTTCTAGCTCAAACTGTTTTTCTTGGACCTGCTACTACAAATTGTTTTGCTACATGTGTGGACTAGTTAAGGGTAGATAATGGTAGACGTTGACCTAAAGCTAGGGCGATACCCTACTTTGGAATAGACTCTACTTACGGCCTAGTTCGGGGCAGTAATGGGTGGTTCCTTACTGTTAAGTGATCCCGGCTAGTGTACCGTCGAGATGTGGCCCGCTCGCCCCTGACCCTCCGCCTTCGCGAAAGGTGGTAAACTAGTATGAGTATGATAGTAATTGATATGGAATTGTGAAAGTATGGAATGTATGTCTACGCCTCCCTAGTCACACATAGCACTAAAACTTTTCAGGTCCCAAACTGTTTTTGTAACTTAAACTCTATGAACTCACCAGCGTAAGCTGACCTTTAGCGTGTATTCTCAGGTTTAAGGCGTTAGCTCACTAATTGAAGGCGCTTGGCAAAGGGCATGGTCATAGGCGACTCTGATGAACATTTGGGACTACTTCAATTATTTTATGGGCCTATTTCCGCACTATTTTTATATCATGTAAACTTTATGTCTTACATGACAACTTTTATTTTATATTAATGAAATAAAAACCATTCTTTGTGCCTTGTGTTGTGATACCAATTTAGTAGCACCCCATTGCATGTATGCTTCCGCTAGACCCGAATTTTGGGGGTGTTACAGTTGGTATCAGAGCCTAGGTTATAGAGAATTGGGCATTTTAAAACCCAAACTATAACCACTTTTGTGAAAATTAAAACCTATGACCGCTACGTGCCTGCCTGCCAAGCTGATGCCTCGCGTAATATTTTCTTGAGGATGTAGTTGATTAGATAACTGAGAATACATTTGGTGAGATATTTGATGATATATGCGATGAATTGAGTATGATATGATTGACGAGTTTGAGGATATAATCGTAGTAGTGTGTGCCTTTCTTTCGGATATTTCATTCATATCCGCCTATCTTAACTATTCGCCATGAGCATCTCTACATGCTTATGCAAGTACCGCATCTATCACTGAGTTACGCTATTTCCTTGCGTAATCTCATTATCGATTGTTGATTTTGCACAATAGTCGTAGTATTGGGAATGATTTGGGATACAAAGGACATATTACTAGCGTAACTAGGCTGAGTGTTTCAAAATTCATTGAACCTCGGCTGAATGTAGCCTGATCACCTACATTCAACCAGGGACAGTTGGACATGGCCTGATCACCTATGTCTGGCTCAGAGGTGAATTTTGTGATACTGAGGGTAGTTACAACAGCATTATGTTCGGGTTAGAGTTTGCCTTTAGGAATGATAAGTTGCGTGCACACACAAGCATTGAACTCAACACCTAAGCCTGCATTTGCACACGACACAATGGCATCGCAACACCGTATGAATTGTAATGCTTCTAACACCACTAAACGTCCTCGTTTATGTGGAATCCCTGTTGTCGCCATTGAGCGTATTTTCGCCTTGGGTCGGCTAGACCCGATTGGCATCATTTGAATCCGAGTT
>LBNU01037220.1:236531-249079 GCA_014162995.1 Artemisia annua | reverse complement strand
AGGAATGTTACAGTAGATACTTGGGTTGTGGATTGTGTAAAGGAAGAAGAGGTCCAAAGAGGTGACCCGGTGCTGGGAGCTGTGGCGCCCTGACAAGCTGAAGGTGAGGCACTTGTGGGTCAGACGAACTCGGGGGTCCCTGATCTGGGAGGCTCTAGTGGTAGGGGTGTAATCCCCCTCCCCGAAGGTGGGCCAGAACTGTGCACACACGAAATCGTTCTTCATCGTCTCCCCGTTCTGCAACCTGAGCATAAACTCACCCTGTGTAGTCTCAGAATGATCATATAGCCCCAACCTCCATCCAAACTCCATAACAGAGCAAGTCCTCATTTCGCCCCCAGCCTAAAATAGATCCTGGTATGGCCCACATCATCCTGGGCCTCAGCAGCATCAAACTGAAAAGTAGCAAAGAGCTCACGAACCAGCTCATCATAAACTGGCTCTCTCATCCTGAACAACCGATCCCACTGGGGACCGGTGAACCCATCAGTGCTAAAACTCTGGACAAAACCCTGCTCAAGGTCATTATCACGCAGGAAGCTCCAGTCAAGAACAGAGCCACGCTCAACTGGTTGGTCAAGGAGTTGAGCGTATTTGATGGCGGTGGCATTCTCTGAAAAGACATTCCATCGATGGACCGTTTCCCCGTAATTTTCTGGTGGTGGGGCCCTAAACCAGGAGTTGAGCGTATTTGATGGCAGTGGCATTCTCTGAAAAAACATTCCATCGATGGACCGTTTCCCCGTAATTTTCTGGTGGTGGGGCCCTGGAGGAGCTTCCCCTGCTTAGTCTTTGCCTTTTGCTCATTTCCTGGAACAAAGCACTAGTGGCGAAAAAGAGTTAGATGATGTTTCTCGCCTAAATAAGCTGTCAGACAGTTTTGACGCCGTCACGCCCAAAGGGTGACGCCGTCAGATTCTGCTGAATTTCAAAAATCGAATTTACGAGGGAAAGGACCAATATTTTATCACAAGCTTCAAACCAAACACCCCCATAACAGAAAAATGGGCAATTGGTCCATAGATCGTGGCTCAAAATTTCGTTTCTACCCGACTAGTGAATGGACCCTCCTTACCACTTAATTCCCAATGCTCTAATTATTGTAATAACATCACAAATCAAGGGCATTATGGGTCTTAAGCACGGATCTATCCTAGGGTTCCAAAAACAAAGGGGTTTTCGAAATTGATTGATTCTATGGAAAATTGAAGCAAAATTGATGAATAAAAGTCACTTACCACGCAAGGATTGGAGATGAAACGTGCTGATTTGGACCTTAGAAGCTCGTGGGTGAAAGTGGGGTGGATATGGTGTGTGGGGTTTATGTTGAAAGTGAAAGAAAATGAAAGATTATATGCTGTCTGGTCGAGGTGACGGCGTCACGCTCAACCTTATGACGCCGTCACACGTAATTTCCCCTAAACTTTGATATAACTTGCAAATGACCCCCTGGACTTTATGCATTCACTTTATTAAGGTTACAAACCCCAATAACTAGCATCATAGTACATTCCGCCTGGGTCAAATGTTTTGTTACTCTCGCAAGGTGTGACGTGGCTTAGAGTATGGTCGGTTAGAGTTCCGGTTGTGCTATACTCCCCTTTTTGGCGAGTGACACACGTGCGGAGAGGCTGCTTATGAGAGACGTTTGGAGTATGGTTGTCCTTAGATGACGTTTGATGTACACCAGGTTTAAAGCCGAAGGACCTTTTGTTAACTTCGTGAAAGTTATATGGTGTGGTCAGCACGCTTCCCACAAAGATTTTATGGAATTGCGAATCTTCCTTTTCACGAGTAGGTTTAAAGAATTGGGAGAAGCTTATGGTGTACGGTTTTGAGAAAGGAACTTCCTTATCCTGCCCGTTATGAGGTTCAAAAGGGGTTGAGAGTTCAAAGACCTTTTCGATTTTCTTGGGTTTGGATTCCTCCACAATCTTCTCCTTGACCCTTGAGATAAAGATATCGGCCAAGTCCATGAAGGTGCTGTGGGTACTTCTTAGCTGATTCTCTAACTGTTGTATCTGCTTCTCCTGGTTATCCATGAAGGTGATCATTATTCCTTCGAATTCTTCTTGCCGCGATGGTGTAGGGAACTCAAATCTGCTGACTGCGTTTACGCATCTTACGGGATTTATCTCAGTCTCAACCCGGGATGCCTCAGCCTTCATCAACTCGTCCACTTGCCTAGTTAAGCTCTCAAATAGCTGTTCCTGAGTTGCATGGATGTGATTGAGCATGCTCTTCTCTGGGAGTATCGGGTCTTCCCATTCTTCTTCTTCGTAGTTTGCTAAGTCCTCAATGACTTTCCAGCACTTATCTACGTGAAGTTTGCTCAATCTTCCATTGGCGGCGTAGTCTATGGCCCTTTTTGTCTGGTGATTGACACCATCATAGAAGATTTGGATCTGGAGCCAGAGTTCTATGCCGTGGTGAGGGACTTTGTGAAGTAGGTCTTTGAATCGGCTCCATGCCTCATAAAGGGTTTCGCCTTGATGTTGTTGGAACATCAAGATGTCGCTCCTAAGTTTGCTAGTTCTCCCCGGTGGGAAAAATTGGGCAAGGAAGAGGGTGGTTAGGTCGTCCCAAGTGGTGATGGATCCTGCGGGTAAGCGCTCAAGCCATTGACTAGCTTGGTCACGTAGAGAGAATTGGAATAGGCGTAGTCGGGTGGCCTCTCGGGTGTCAACACTAAGGTCTATAGAATCTACGATTTTGAGGAAGTCCTTAAGGTGTTGATTTGGGTCTTCGGAACGAAGCCCATGGAATGCGCATCCGCTTTGCACCAACCGGATGGTGTCGGATCTCAAGGGTGTCACATTGGCTCCTTGGTTGAGCTCAATGGTGTTTCGATAGCCTTGATGGCTAGGTCGGGAGTACTCTCCTAAAGTGCGGGCTCTAGGAGGTGGGTTGGGAAAGTTTTGGTTGTTTGGGTCGAGAAGATTACCACCTTCCATGATGTCGGATGGTAATGGTTACGAACAAAAACACGAAGAAAAAGATAGACTAAAGAGATCCTAGAAAAATAAAATAAAATCTCACTAGAAAGGAGTCTAGTGAGTAGACCTAATTAAAAATAAAAATTAACCTAAACAATAACTATTCCCCGGCAGCGGCGCCAAAAACTTGATGCGCGTGGGATTGCTTACGCACTTTGTTTTACCTCTTAAGGGATCTCAAGAGGCTTACAATCCCCACCAGGCAGTGTACCTGACCGATGTAGTATAGTGTAGTGGCAAGTACCGGGGGATTGATCGTTCTCTCACAGGGAATAGTGTTCGTTAGGTTAAAGACTACTCTAATTAAGGTCTAAGGGTGGAGGATGATTATTTTTGTATTTTTATGTTTTTTTGAAAGCAGTAAAATCTCGGTTTTGAAGGAGTGGGCGGAATTAGTTGCTAGTCAACTAACCCAAGTTATCTACTTATGCAATTAAATTAAAGTTTTGAGAAAACAATGGTGGGGAAAGTAGTGTTTACTTAGATTTCATTACTCCCTAACTATCTTTTACCATGTAATTAGTATGTTGAGTTTGCGTGGATGACGGGTGTATTCCTAACAAGTCGTAGGGAGTGCGTTCAATTCCCTAACTCTATAAGCTCCTACCTCACTCTATGACGATACGTCAAGTATCCTATCATAAGCTCACCGATAGCAACCTACGCATGAAATACTACCTTAAAATCGATTAACGCACATACGATTCACGTTTCCTAAGACGTTCAAGCTTGTTACCGTATAGGAGGTTAGCCAGTTTTCTTAAGTCTAACGTAGATGAAACATTCATCCAAATCACAATCACAACATACACATCACATGATAATCAATAGTTAGGTTTCATTAGATCTAAGCAAACACAAGTTAATTTAGCCTAGCATGTTAAAGGAAAGAAAAGCACAAACATAAATCATACAATACATAGACATATTGTATGGATTGAATGAAGACTTATCTTAGATTAAACATGCAAGTTAGAGGGGTAAAAGTACCCTCTAAGGTCTGTAATACACGAGCTAGGGTTTAACCCTTAAGTTCTCCACCAAGTTCCTCTTTTAAAACAATAAAATTCGTCCTATATATATAGAGAATACGGGCTGACGGCGTCAGCCCAAGGTGTGACGCCGTCACGCCGACAATTAGGGTTTTGTGATGGCCTTCTTGACATCGTCACGCCGCCTTGTTCCAGATCTGACGGCCTTCCCTGACGCCGTCACCAAACTAGGCCAAAAAACTCTCTGGCCCGTCATGAGTAACTTCCAATTTCTTCACTTCATTTGTTCCTGACGTCGTCACGTTGAAGCTTGTGACGCCGTCACCTTCCGTGCACTTTAGGGTCTTTTGAGATTTTGTTGTTTTCCGCACTTTTTCACTCCGAAAACGCCCGGAAATGCTTCTTTTGTGATTTTCTCCTCAAAAGTACCTAAAATGAGAAAAGAAACGACTTTGGGTGAAATCCGATCCAATAATATACGAATTAGGACTCAAACTGACCCCTAAAAACGTAACATTTTTCGTCTCATTAGATATCTTAGGGTCATCTAGTTTCATAACCTAAGGTGTTTTATTTTTATCTTCCAAAGGCACCCTAAAGTTATTCCTATTCTTAAGTATGAGTATTCTAGGGAGTTTTACTAGGGTTTTCTAAGTAATTTCTTTTAGGAATCATAGTAATCTTAGGGGAGTAAGGAGGGAAGGACAGGAATATACTTTGTATATAATTACTATATACTCGTATATGGGAATGGTTAGGGAAAGATCTTCTAACCACAAAGAAGTCGGAAGGAGTAGTGAAAACCGAGGGTAAGAAAGAGAAAGAATTCAGATCTCTATGATGTAGAATAAGAATTCTCATCACGAGTATCATATGAAATGATTGAGGAAGGGTGTTTAAGGGATTTTGGGTGGAAAGGGTGGAGATTTGAAAAGAGTTGTTATTCATGACATAGAATGTCATAAAATAACGGAAGAGGAAGTCACAACCGCATAAGGTCATAAATAACTTGTTATACTTTAATTTCTAACAAGCGTCATTATTTATGCCAAATGTCATGTTGTTGGATTTAGGAGGGTAGAGTTTTTAGGCAGATTGCCCGAGGAAAGAAAATCAATGGAAGAGACAGATAGAGGACGGATTCTATATATAGAATGAAGCTTTAGGTTTTCCCCAAACCTAAAGTTCATGAGAGGGTATCCTTATGAGACAGCTCTCAATAAGGACTAGGTTTGAAATCGAAACCCAATCGAGTTATGGGTCAAGTGTGATAAGAGTCTATATGTCTAAGGCATCGGGGTTCTAATATTTCTAAGGTTTATGCTAGGGTAAGGGCTTAAGGCAGGTCATAACAAGTACTTACTTGTTACGTTTTTATGGATTATTCCTAAATTCCTAGGGATTCTTCCAAGATTTAGTGATAACTTAAGGTAATCAAGGGGAGGTTTTCCTAAGGTTGGTTAGGTTATCCTAATCTTGAGGGGCACTAGGAAGTATCGATAGGGTATACCTAAGTCTTATTATTACTTTCCTATCTTACACATCCTAAGGGCATTTTTATACTATCTATTCTATAGTACTATTCTTAAGGTATATTACTTAGGGGTTTTCTTCCAAAGTGTTTCCTAAATCTAAGGGTTCTCAGTGTTTTCTAAATTTGATTGATGACTTTCCTCGTCATCATCAATCATTCTTTCTAAGGTACGGATTCTATAACGGGCAAAGGCTATCTTATGGTGGTGTCTCATTTGATTCTTTTGTAATTACTTATCCTAAAACAGGCTTGTGCTAAGGTATTTCTTAAATTACTATAGTCGGGTCGGGTTCCTAAGTTATTATCATGACCTTCTCCTATCTTCCTAATAAGGTTAAGAAAAACTTCATCTAAACTATTTAAAATTTCTTCTACTTGGTTTTCTTGGTTTTCTAAGGTTGTCTTAAGGGGATCTTCTCCGACTTCAAATTTCCAAGATGAAACGGGAGGGTTTTCTAAGTAAGGTGTAGGTGCTATAGTTTAGGGTTTCCTAGGTTCATATCTAGGGTTATAGGCAGGGGTGGGTATTCTAGGCATATAAGATGTTCTAGGGAGAAAGAAACCATGTGGTTCTAACCTAGGTGTGGGAAAAGGTGGGTGTAGGATAGTGCTTGGGGGAGTGATAGGTGATGCCTTAGCATAAAAATCTCTTATATGTTTTAGGTGTGGGTCATCTATAAAAGATGTAAAACCTAAGGGTGACGGCATATCTATACTATTCCTAGGGCTATTCATGGAATCGGGGAAAAGATTCTTAAGGCTAAAATCCGAATCATGCGGAGAGGAATGAACATTCTTCGATGTATTCCGGATGGGGTAATAGTAGAGTAGTGGGAATCAGACATATCTATATAATGATGCAGAAATGAATATATGCTCAAGTAATAGTCAAGTAATACCTAGTATGCAGATCTAATGCACGTATGGCTCTGGGAAAAGGCATTGGGGAGTGAAGTGTGTCCAAAGACTTAATACGTGAAAGTGTGTCCAAAGCCTCTGTATCGAATTCCCCGAACGTAGAAAAGGCAAATGGTATGAACTTATATCCGTTTTCCTCACATTTGGACACATCTTTCTTCTTTTTCTTCTCTACGGCGTTATACAGAGCTACCCCAGGAGCCCATGAAGTCACCCCCCACCAGCAAAAGGAGAGATTTCAGTCACATCCAAACATGCATCTTTACCATGGAGCCAATTAAATAATAAAAGATCTGCAGGTCGTAGCTCTTTCCCTTCCTCCGAGAGGAAACCCATAGGAGCCTCCTTACGCACCATAATCCCAACCTAGGAACATGTGTCAACAAGAATATCACGCACCAGATTATGCCTGAATTTCACACCCACTTCACTGGAACAATGAACTGCATGATCTCCCCATTGGTCCATACGATGCACATTGCATCTTCACCAGATTATTATTATTATTATTATTATTATTATTATTATTATTATTATTATTATTATTATTATTATTATTATTATTATTATTATTATTATTATTATTATTATTATTATTATTATTATTATTATTATTATTATTATTATTATTATTATTATTATTATTATTATTATTATTATTATTATTTTGTTATTTTATTATTATTATTATTATTATTGTTATTATTATTATTATTATCACTTTATTAGAAACTCATATGATTTACAAGAAATTAGTAGGGAGTCGTGAAATTATCTGAGCCCCCACTCCTCTAGCTATAGCAAAGCTAATGCTACTAAAGATATGAATAGCAGCACGCGCCCCAATGTCTTGAGTCATGTAGAACTTTCGGATCCGCTTTAGTAAGGTCAGTGCATCATTCTCAAGTTCCCCAAAAGAGGTGAAAGAGAAGGGGAGAAACTTATATCCAATATCCGCACACTTAGCCTCATACTTGACGCGTTTACGTTGTGCAGCATCAATCACCACACGAGCCGTCACAAAATCAACCATACTAGTCTGCGTCAAGGGCGACGACCCTGTCAAATCCACACATACGTCCTGCCCTCCGTCCCAATAGTAGAGCAACATATCAGCTGGACATAAGGTTTTATCCCTTTCTCCACAAAGCCCGATGTCAACTTGTTTACGGGCCACAATCCCTGACCGAGAACAGATGTCAACAAGAGTATTGCGCACCATGTTATGTAGATGTTTAATACTAATAATACCAGTGCACGATACAGCATGGTCTCCATAAATATCTCTCGTAAAGACATTGGAACAAGCTGAGCACGGACCCATATTATTATTATTATTATTATTATTATTATTATTATTATTATTATTATTATTATTATTATTATTATTATTATTATTATTATTATGTATAATTGATGTTGCATCCTTTATCAAACCCAATAATTTACATATTGAGGGTGCGATTGGTATTCCACTATGGGAATGAGTCTATGACTTTGAAAGTCATTAATGTTGTTTGGTTGGTTATAGGGCCCACCACAATAGGATACCCATGATATGTGAGTTTCCTCATAGGAGTATGATTTGGTGGGTATGTGAATACCCATGAAAAGTGATATCTACATACCAATTTCCATTCAACTCTATTCTCAAACCTATATATATAGTGATTCCATCAAGCATACCGAACGCACCCTGAAAATAAACGAAGGTCAAGGTCTTGCTAAAAAATCTAAGGTCAAGCTAGGTAGTTGATACAATAAATATTGCACCAATTATGTAGGACAGAACAATAAATCAGTCATTCTATTAAGAAAATCTCTATAAATACCCCTGGGCTACAAATTCTTTATCACACAAATTGCTCTATTATCTCTATCACACAAAAATATAGAACTCATTCACACTCAACAAAATGCAATCACAACGTAAAATAGAAGATATTGGATTTAGTCCAAGCTTCAGTTGTTACTCTTCTGATAGCGTAACATCGAAAGCGGTTGCTAAAGTAATCAGTGAAGAAGAGGCGTCACGATTTCCTGAACTCGACGATGTCTATGAAGACGATTTTAAGTTTTCATTTGAAGGAGATTCTCCTAGAGATGCCGATACACGAATCTTGACTGTCTATCCTGTTTTTAACCGTGATCTAGACCTAGCAAATGACGAGCTAGATCATGAGGTTAAATCAACAGATGATAAGATTAGTGGCCCATTACGAAAACTATTCATTGATGAACAATTTGAATCGTCTTCATATACGTCCTCAGAAGCCGATGAATTGGAAAATATACCACCTGGGACATTTTGTGTGTGGAGGCCAAAGACTGAAAGTGGATCATCATCACCCGCAATGAAGAAATGTAAGAAAAGTAGTTCAACTGGTTCTGGGTCGAAAAGGTGGAGTATTCGGAATTTGCTCAAGCGGAGTAATAGCGAAGGTACGGAGCCAATGGTGTTGTTAAGTTCTAGGCAAAAACGGAATTCTGGTGAGGTTACAAGAGCCGTGAGCCGGTTGAAGGGGCAGAGTCCGGTTCACGAAATGTTTTATGTGCAAAGACGAGCCGAAAATGAAATTGTAAAGAAGAAGTCGTTTCTACCATATAGGCAAAATCTTGTAAATGGAATGGGGAAAATGCTTCCATTCTAGAGTAATTAATACAACTCGATTTTGTGTAATTAATTGTAAATATGTTTCAATGAGATAAGAGACTTTTGAGGATGTTGTAAAGTTTCAACTATGTCATAATCGACTTTAATTGTACCAAATAATGTCTAGTTAGACAAAGCATATCTAATTTAATGAGAAAAACTAAATGCCAACAAGATTCTAATGAAACATCCGAGTTCAAGTTCCACCCGACCAAGACATATATGAACTCAGAAAGTTCAATACATCCGTGCTAGGTAGCTAGATTAATTAAGCAAAGCTTAATTGGAGGTCAATTTTCGAACAAAATCTTTTTTAGAATTCAAGTTATGTTTTTATAGGCTCCAGTTCAATACATGATACGTGTATCGCTAAATTTTGGTACTGAAAATGGTTGAATTACAGTTTTTCTTGAATATAAGGTGTTTGGTTACAAGCTAGATTAAATACTACATTTTTTTTTTGAAAGGTAGATTAAATACTACATACAAATATAGTAGTAATGTTTTTATTATTTTTTTATTTATTATTATTATTATTATTATTATTATTATTATTATTATTATTATTATTATTATTATTATTATTATTATTATTTTAGTTTATTTTTCAGAACATTCCTTACATAATATATTACGGAGTATGACTTTATTTTATTTCTTTTTAAACAACACGTATAACCTGTTTCCAAATATAGCCTTGTAGAAAAGCTTGCTTCCCACACAAGTTGTGTTTTTGACGAAACTTTCCACGTAAAACTCGTCATCATGGATTTTCTGGTTATACTCTTCTAGAATGTCAGCTAACTTTTATTATTGGCCTACATTTTCTGGAACATTAGTTATAAACGCATTTAGTACTATTCAACAATCAATAATATTTTCATGATGAGATATTGATCATGGAGCAAATTCTTAAACCGGTACTTTTTCTCGTTCAATTTTCTAAAAAGATAGAAAATCAATATGTTTTTCTAATTTGGTCATGTACGAACGTTCGAATGTGCGATTCCACTGAATGTGCGACACGTGTCCACTTTTTTAATACTCATTCGTCCCAAATTAATAGTTCACGTTTCCTTTTTTAGATGTCCCAATTTAATTATCCACTACTAAATATAGATAGGAAAGTTTGATCGAGTTTACCATATTGCCCTTGCTTGAAATTATTATTACAAACTTTAAAATATAACTTAATTAATTAGTTAAGGGTAAAATTGTCATTCTGTTAAAAAGTAAGAAAGAAAAAGCTTTAATAAATGCACTTTTCTTAAACTGTGTATTTTTTTTCGGGAGACAATTATTTTGGGACGGAGGGAGTAATAAAATACAGTGATAGGTGGGTGTGTTCCCAGACATTCTTTTTCTATTATTACAAAACTAGCCTAAGGCCCGGCCGTTGGCCGGCTAGCTTAAAGTATTATTATTAAACTCAAAAAATCATTATAAACATGATGTTAAAATAAAAAATCTAAAAGGCATCTTCTTATCGGATGAGCTTATTATCATCTGAGGTATAGCGCAAAAGATGCTCAATTACCACCTTAAATAATCTTGGCCTCAATGTTATTGATTCTCATTCTCCTCTTTCATCAGTATTGCGCAACCACATTACCGGAGCACCAATCTTCAAAGCTAACTTATGCTACAATTAGTTATAGCAACTTTGTTTTTGAGAATGAGCTACTTGATTTTTTTTAATGAAATTGAATCATTTATACATTATTTGTAGCAAACTTGCTATTAGCAGCAACTTATTTTCCTACTTTTATTAATGATCAAAGCAACTATACTTTCAGTTTTTTCGATTGAACCATCAACCTATACTTCCGTCGTTAAAAAAATTACGAACAACATTTTTTTCATTTATTACTAATGAGAAAAACATAAGTTACCTCTTTTATTGATATGCTATGAACTGATGTTATTGACAAAGAAAAGTATCTTGGTGTATACTGATAATCTTCACAGCATGTTACTATAATCGCTAAAATAGCTATTAATGCTATTCTAATCAAGTAATTTAAAGGAACAAATGTAAAGATATAAAGATGCCATTAGTTGGGAAATGTCCTTCCAAGCTATCAATTCCTTCTATCCTATGCCTTTTAAGCCATCAATGATTCCCGAGTATTGCTTCCAAGCTTCGCCTTCCGAAAGGAATGAAGCCATGCATCAGTAGCCAAGCTCGTCAACGCTTTGCAAAAGATGTTCGAGTTTGACCAACTTACAATGAGATGTGATTTTTTCAAAGTAAAGGTGCAAAATAACCAAAAAGCAGTAACATATAACACGTTAAATGCGGGATCATGTATAGCAGAATATATACTTGAAGCTTTATTGAAAGCACATGTTTGATAGGAGTTTTAACGTCCACCGAAACTCTGTCTTGTTTCGAATCAGGTTTCTTAATCTCAAACGGGGTTAAAAAGTACTATAAAGTGCAAACACAAATGTTTGGGAAAATAATAACGGTCACTACATTCATCCATATCATTCTGCTGAAAATGTCTAAGAATTCATACAATTCGACCACTTTATGGAAACCTACATTCATCCGTATCTAGAGGTTCTTTTGGTAGGGGCGCTTCAATTACCTGAAATTTTTATTAAAAAACATATGAACCAATCATAGTGCTATTTATAACTAAAGTTAATAAACAATGGCTAGTTAATTACCTCTCCAAATTCCATATCTTTGTCCTCAATAAAGAACAAATCCTTATGCCTGCCAGTTGTTTTAAATCGTAAAGAATTCCTCATTGCAACATGTATTGTTGAGATCGTGACATGTAACTTACCGAAATAAGCTCAGCCAAACACACCCTTAGTTAAGGAATGTTTAATACATCCATTTCTATAAAGTGGAGGGCATTATCGACATCGTCTGAAGTCATAGAAGCTCACTTAGCATGATGTGTATGTTTTATAGCTTAGTGCCATTCCACAAATTCAATCATCAACAACAGAAATGAATAAATGATGCTACAGTTAGAATCATATGCACCTTCATGCCTGGGGAACAACTTCTGGTTCCAAACCTTCATGCATATATGCCAACGTAATGCAATTAACCATGTTAGGATGCCAATAATAATGGCTTACCAAGCCTACTGTCAACATACTCATACATAAGCAACCTACATGATAATGTGATGCAATCAGTCATTTTTTCTCCCTAACACAACTTGTTTAACTATTAATATTTGCATTCAAAAGTGATTGTGACAAAAACCTTAAAACACCGTATACTTTTGCATTCAAAAGTGATTGTGACAAAAACCTTAAAAGACTATTTACTTTTTGCACCAAAGGAGTAGACTATTACCTGCCTCTTAGCCCATCCGCGCAAAATATGAATAGAATTTAATGCACCTATGATTGTAATATTCATACCTGCATATAAAATTATGGACAACATAAAGACAATGAATTGGAGTATACTGAATGTACCTGCA
>LBNU01037220.1:159783-219617 GCA_014162995.1 Artemisia annua | reverse complement strand
CAATCAAAAGAACTTTCCTCATATATTTGCCATGAGGTTTCTTCAATTCAGAAATCGTAGAGATCGGCTTGACCATGAACATAGTTCCCTGGCGTAAGCATTGGTGGTATGTCAAGAGATCCGGCTTCATGACGAGATTGTTGCTTGTGATAGCTTCACACATTTGATCGAACCAATGGGTTGCTTAGGTTGTGGTAAGGCGGTTTGCATGTGCGGTTGTAAGTACGGTTGTTGTTGCATTGATGCATGAGAGTTGATTTTGAGGGTACATTAACGGTTGTTGATACACTTGTTGAAGTAATTGAGGTGCGGTTGTTGTTGTGGATATTGTGATTGTTTGTTGTTGTTGTTGTTGTAACCGTAGAATGGAGGTCGAGACATTGTGATTGTTATGCTTGAACGGATCTTTAAAGAAAATGAGGTTGTTGTTGTAGATTAGTTGTGAGAGTTGAAACGAAATCCAAAACTTTCAATAAGCTTCCCTTACTCGCACTTATTCTCGCAAGCTATCCCTTACTCGCAATACATGATGATACTCGCAAGATTTTAAGAAGTTTGATACTCCAACTATGAATTTGTACTCGCACTTTTGAAATTTGATACTCCACTTATTGGGTGATACTCGCAAGATGAAGGCTTACTCGCAAGATTTGGGTTGATACTCGCAGGATTAGGCTTACTCGCAAGATTTTGAATCCTTACTCGAATACGATAAGAAAACAGGCTTACTCGCACAAAGATAAACGATACTCGCAAGATAAAGTGTGGATACTCGCTAAACCCTAATTCCTTACATCGCAAGAAACCACAAAAAATCCTTACTCGCGAATCCTAATGTGCTACTCCAATACCAAAAAAAATTACTACCAAATTTTTCTTACCAAACGAGTTACCAATCGAAAGTTTTACTGATTCTAATGTATAGAAAACTATACTACACTAAAACTAATCCTACGAGTACAAACACAAAATAACGAGCCTAATATGAACCAAACGAGATCAAATACTACCAAACTAATCTAAAAACCATCTCTAATATCTAGGCAATGATACACTTGTTGGTCACCATGTTATAGCATAAACAACAAAGATACTTGTATGAATAAGAAACAAGAATAGAGAAGAAGAAGAATAATAATATGGAAGGAATTCTACTAATGATATGTAAATATGATAAGTGTATTATGAGAACCAACAAGCCTTAAGCAAGGCTTACACAATGTATTTATGGGAGTCCAAGGGTTCAGTTTCATCACCATACTTTACATACTAGCCCTTGGACTTCCACTTGTAGTACATTACATCATAAACTTTCATAAAAATGTTTAACGTAAAACATAATAACATAAACTAAGCACTACTGTTAACTAATGACGACACTTGAATAACGTGAAACGTGTTCCTAACATATCTTATGACAAAGATCTTACTTAATGAACGGGAATTACACAAGTACTAATCACAAAGTTCAAATACGTATGAGCATGTTGGAATGGCGTACCATCATTGGAGACGAAGGAGTGACCAAAGGCGGATTAATACATCATATGCATCACTTCAACAACAAGGAACAAGGATTGAAGAGCAAAGAATTTTTGTCTAATCTAACCAATTTTGAGACGTCCAGGAATTACAAAAGCTCAAGAGTAAAGAACAAGAAGATGACGTCGCGCAACCATTCACCATTGATGACCGACCCTTAGGGGGAGTTTGTTAGGAACACGTTTCACGTTTAGAAAGTGTCGGTCATTAGTTTGTACTAGGTTGCTATATTAGTTTTATGTTTGAACGCTTTATGTTTAGATTTAATCATGTGACTATGAAAGTTTATGATGTTATTTAATATTAGGTGGAAGTCCAAGGGCTAGTTGTGTAAAATGGTAGGAAGAGTCTAGTGACTCTTGGACTCCCCTATATAAACAATGTAATGCCCTCATTAGGGCTTGTTGGTTCTCTTATGCAATAACATATTTCATTACTTCATATTCTTGAGTTCCTTCCACACTCTTTTTCTCTATTCTAGTTTCTTCTTTACTATTGTATCTTTGGTTGTTTATGCAAAACATGGTGACCTAACACGGGTAATTTATCATCACCCTCCAAAAATGCATACTCAAGATGAGGTGGTAACTCCTTGAGTTCGACCTCGGGAAATTCATCAGTTTTCTCAACAGACTTAATTTCCTTGTTATGAAGTTTTTGTGGAAGAATAGGAGGAGGAGAGGGATCTTCATTCAACAGCTTCTCAAGGAGAAGGGTATCCCTTTCCGGGTCAATCTCTTGGTTATCAATTCCCTCGGGAATCGAATCAATTTTGAGAAAGGCCTCTATTTCCTCTAAGATGAAATCACTTCCCTCAAACGGAGTGAGAGAAGGAGAAGAATTAGCAATGATAGGTTGAGAGGAGGGAGTGTGATTGCCACTCAGAGAATTATCGGTGAAACCAAGAATTTCTTGAGAATACTCTTCCGAAGCAACATCAATGACATCGATTCTATTAACTTCCGCTGAGTCATAATTGGAAGAGTATCTCGAAGTTTGATCAAGGTTGAACGTGGTGGCTTCATTACCAACACGTAGAGTGATTTCTTCATCAAATACAACGATCAAAGCACGGCCCGTTCTTAGGAATCCCCTCCCTAAAATGAGAGGAACCCTCGGATCTGCATCGAAATCAACAATCACGAAATCTGCAGGAAATTGGAACTTTCCTACTTTCACAAACACATCCTCAGCAATGCCGATGGGACGAGATATGGAACGGTCTGCAAGCTCAAGAGTCATGCAGGTAGGAGTGAGTTCAGGAAGAGAGAGTCTCTTCCAGACTGAGTGAGGCATCAGGTTGATGCTTGCACCAAGATCGGCCAAGGCAAAGCATTCAACCATCCCCGGGAAAATGCAAGGAATGAGAAATTTCCCGGGATCTCCCAGCTTTTCGTTTCAAAGTGGTGTTCCCACACTTGCCTACATCTAAGCTTTTTACCTTTCAAAGTGTCGGCATAATGGCCGGTACTTTGAATATTGAGGGCAATATTCAATTCTAAGTGTGGGGGGTAATTCTGGCGAATTTGATCACATTTTTACCTTCTAGTGCCTTAATACCCCTATTTTGGCCAAAATTATTATTTTTTTTACTTGGTGGAAGTGCTTTGCACTAACACGACAAATTGTTATCAGTCCACCATGTCTAACCCACATAAGGACTGGCTAATCCGAGAGCAAACGGCTCTAGGTAAAGATATCTCAAATCCGTTTATGGCTGACAATTTGCCAAAAATTGTATGGTATTCAACTCACCATATCCTTGATAGTGAAGAGTTGACTAGCCCACAAGGTTATTGCTTGTGGTAAAGGCAGTGGAAAACCATAATTGGTAATCAACTCACCAGGATGATAATTTATTCAATCAAAGAGTTGGCTAGTCCAAAAGCAAACGGCTTTTGGTAAAGACAAATCAAATCCGTTGACAGCTGATGGTTTGCTCAAAATCATTTGGTTATCAATGTACCAAAGTATCATACTAAAACATTTGGCTACTCCAGAAGTAATGGCTTTTGGTAAAGAGACATCAAATCCATTAAATTTTCATAAAAGATTGCTAGGGACTAGCAATATTTTAGTGTGGGGGATTGATGAGTGTGTAAATACTCATCATTTTTGTCTTATCTGAACTGCAAAAACATTTAAAAACACTCAAATATGCATCAAAATACAGAAAATATCCCTGGATTGTGTTTTATATGTTTCAGATGCAAAATGATTGAAAACAGATGAAAAAAGAACAAAGTTTGCATAATTGGCAGTTTCAGTCCCTCAACTTTCAAAACTTGACAAAATCAGTCCCTGAGCATTTTTTTTGAAAGAAAAGTCAACCCAAGTCCTTTAAAAGTCAAACGTTATTAAAAATGGTCCTTGGGTAAAAAGTTTTGAGAATTTACAAGTTTGTTCCCTGAAGTTTCACAATTGGCAAAAAAGGTCCCTAGATATTCAAAAATGGGAAATTATCATCTATGGTCCTTATATTATTCACACTTGGCAAAACTCACCCTTGTGAATACTTTGGAAAAGTTGCAAGATCAGTCCCTCATTTTTCAGCAAGTTACAACTTTGGTCTTTGTGGTATTTCATTAGCTAAAACCAAACGGACCCTATTTATCTTAACCCAAAACAAACCAAGCCCACCCACCTTATAACTCCTTCCCTTTTCCCTGTGGCCCATCTTCCTTTGGCCCAAGCCATCACCAGCCCATTCACCCTTTTTATTTAATAAAACCAGACCCCACCCTTTCGTTAAACAGTCAAACCCCCTTCCCCCTTCTTCCCCACTTGTCCCTGCAACTCTCCCATCACCTCACCTCCTCCCACCATCTCAGTCACATCCCACCGCCCCTTCCACTATCCACCTAACAAAACAAATGCAATTAATGCCACCACCCTCCACAGGTCCAATTTGCATTATTTTATATTTGGCGCCAAAAATGTTAAACGGCCAAGATTGAATTTAAATGATCCAATGGCTAGGATTATTGGTGGGATATGCTCAGAAGCTCATGGGAACCCTAATTCAAGCCTATAAGAAGAAGAAGATGCAAAGAAGAAGCTGTGTAGTTTTTTAGTAAAATTCTTATGTCGTTTTAATGTAATTTTCAATTTCCAGTGTAATATTTAGCTTTCAAACATTGTACTTGGTGTTTTTAGTATTAATCAAACTCATTTCAACCTTCAATTGTAGTGTTACCTTTTTAATTCAGTTTATGCATTTTCAAGTTCCAAATTCTCATGTTAGCTTAAAGCTGTTTATAGTTGATGTTAAGGACTCATAAGCTCATGTAAGCTCCCTATAAATCTTCTATAAGCTTTTAGAAACATTAGAACTAGTTGTAGTGTTAAAACTCAAAAATACAAAAAAAATCAAGAAAATTCAGTGAAAAAAAAAGAAAAAGAAGAAGAAGATGGCTGGAGCACTGTTGATAATGGATGGCAGTGGGTTAGAACTCCATGGGGAGTGTTAGGAGGTGGTTCTTGGTCCTTGGTTCTTGGTGTAAGCATGGAATGCACTTTGTAAGCTAAACTCTCGATTTTTACCTTTCACTGTTCCATTGCTCATATACTGCTTTTTCCTATTTGTCTGTGCTTATTTGTTGTTTGTTAGTAATAATATTGCTTAAAATCCTAGGCTTGTTCATTAGAATCTTTAGTTGCTTAATTTTCACATTTAACTGTTAATTTAGCATATCAATGGTGTTTTGCTGTTAATATTGATATTTAAAGGTTCATTTTAGCCTATTGTATGATTTTAAGTGTTTGTACAACATTTTCTAGGTCCAAATCAGTCTCACTCTTTGAAAACCTCTTTATCACAGTGTATAAGGTAGTGTTTGGTTCAGTGTGCATCACTGAGCTTGAGTGAGTTTTTGTTGTTGTTGTTTGTTGAAACCTGCTACATTAGGTCCACATAGGAATTTTTAGCCTTAAAATCTCAATGTTCTTCAACAAAAAAGTCAAAATCCCTTTAATCTCCTATTTTCTTTTCACTGTGAAAGATTTTGGGTACCATAATCTGTAATTCAGTTCACTAGTTGTTAGGATTGCTTAGAATAGTCTCATTTTACCTTATAACAACATTCTCAGTTAATTAGGACCTTTAGAAATTCAAGAAAGTCAACCTTGCATGTTTTTCTAAAAAGTCAAAAATCCATTTTTAGTACTCATAATCAGTTAACTGTCTAGGATTTTGGGTTTAATTTGTCATCAAAACCTTGCATTAGTTGCTCATACACCCTAAACCAGTTTCATTTTAGCTTAAAACATCATAGGCATTCAGTAAATCAAGGCCAAAACTCATAAAAGTCAACCTAGGTGTTCAAGTAAAAAAGTCAAAATTGCATATTCAGTGAAATGGCCAATTTTTCTTAGTGATCTCTAGGGTTTAATAGAGATTGAAAATACAAAGTTTTTGTTGTTCTGAGTTCTTTGGTGGCTTGTTTACCTATTTCAAAAAGAAATTTGGAATTTGAAAACCATTTGCTTATTAAAAAGCTCACCCAAAGTAGCCTAGTTGCTCAATTAGTTCCCCTGTGTCACAGCATTGTAACCATTTTCACAAGCTTGCATATGGCCTATTAGTGGGTCCCACCCTGTGATATTTAGCTTTTTGGAAAGCCCATAAGCTCATCTTTAAGTTTCAGGGCTTAAATTGTATTTTCAAGCTTATTTGGTAGGGCTGCAAGTAGCTTTTATCTTGTCCCATTTTATTGTCAACACTGATTCATCAGTGTATATAAGCTTTTTCTCAAGCTTCTTGTGAGCTTATTTGTAGGACTTAGGCTTTGGTATTTGGCTTATTTGGAAGCTCCCCAAGTTGGCTTATTGGTTTAAAAGCCCTTTTGGACCCCTGAGCTTATTTGTGGGACCCATAGAGGTCTGCAATAGCCCCCTTAGGCTTATTTGTTTCTGTATGGAGTTTGGATTGCTTATTTGCTTATTTCAGCTTATTAGTGTGTTTATTTGCATGATTTAGTTTGTTTCCAGTATAAATAACTTGTTTGTAGCTTGTTCTCTCTTTGGTTCAGTCTCATTAGCTTTTCAATTGCTTTTTTCACCTTTAAAATCTTACTGTTGAGCTTATTAAGCTGCAAACTGCTTATTTTTGAGTTTCATAAAAAGTGTTTTCAGAAAAGTTGGTCATTTTCAGTGTATAAGAAAAATCCAAAAATCATCACTTTTTAAAATAGTGATAGCTTCTATTTAAGAAGTTTTAGCTATTTAGCTAATTTTTCAACTTTCTTATTAAGCACTTAGTACTTTTTATATTTTTCCTAGGTTTCTGCACTAGCATAGTATTTATATAAAACATTTCATAATTTTATCTTTTCATTTAGTATTTATAATAATTAATAATAGTTAAATTAGTTTTAATTAAAAAACCAAAAATAAAATCCCTTACTGTTTAATTTTAAACACTAGTATCTTTTTATTTTTTTCTAGCTTTTATAAATTATAAAGTATTTTTAGAAAATAGTTTCATAATTGTTACTGTTTATTTGATATTTTTCTTAATTAAATTAGTTTAATTAGCTTTTAATTAGTAATTAAGTTAATAATTAGTAAAATAGTTTAATAATAATTTTTACAAACTTTTTATAATTTTTTAGGATTCATGTAATGGTTAATTAGATTTATAAAATTTTTCTAAGTCATTTTAGTATTTATAGTGATTTAAATTAGTTTAACTATTTTAATTAATATAATTAGTAATTAATTAATATGAAATTCACAAAAATACAAAAAGATATATTCTTAGTTTTTATATTATTTTTAAGTTATTTTAGAGTTTTTAAAATTAAATTTTCATTTTCTTAGTTTTATTTAATATTATATTAAATTTAGATTAAGTTAAATATTAATAATAAGTAATTAAATAGTTTTTAATATCAAATAATAAAATAATCATAAAAATATTTTTCTTTGTTTTTTTTAAAAATTTTCTTTTAATATTAAGTTTGTAAAAAGTCATTTTTACCCCCTCTAGTTTATTTTTGGTCAATTCCCACTTTTTCAGTACGCATTTACGTTTGTTTTAATTTTGATTACGTGTTAGGTTTATCTGATTTCAGTACGCATTTACGCATTGCATTCTCGCATATATAATCCAAACAAACATAGAATTGCAAGAACTTTATGATATGCTATGTCTTAACATTATGAAATTAAAAAAATCAAAAAATCATGACCACCTATCTCAGCACATATTACCATAGGGTAATCCTCCATATCCATCACTGTGAGTGGTGGAAAGATTATGTTCAGCTGGGGGATGATGCCCTTCCTCTCTGGGTCTTGTATGCCTCTGCCATTGTTGCACCATGAAGATAACAACTCCTTTGTCTTTAGCTGCGGGTTCTTGTTTTTCTCGGCTTTACTTGTACTTGCTTTTGAATTGTTTTGTTTGATTTCTTTCACCAAGTGTGAGAGATGTCCAGACCTTACAGCCCTTTCGATCTGCTCCCTTAGATGTATGAAGTCATTTGTGTCATGGCCTTTGTCCCCACGGAACTCACAGTACAACTTTTATTTCTTGGACTCCGGTGACCCGGCTATGAGCGGTGTGGGGATAAAGCTTCCCTTAACAGGGTCCGTAGCTAATATTTCCATTGGGGTTTTTATCAACGGTGTAAAACGATCATACTTCCGCCCGGACCTCTTGGGTTGGCGATTATGGTCTCCCCGCTTCTCCAAATTAGGCTCATTGTGTTGCTTGTTTGAGTCTGAGTGTTTCCAGTTAGGGCCTTTCTTTTTGGACTGCGTCTTTATTGCCCTTTCTCCCCGAATGAATGCCTTTGTGACACTCATCATTTCATCTACTATCATTGGGATGTTATCATTTAGCCTTTTTACCAATACCGAATTAGTTATTTCATGCATGAATCTTGAGATTCTCATGCCTTTTGGGGCTCCTTTCACTAGCAGGCTCTCATTAGTAAAGCGTTCCATAAAGGCTTCCGTAGACTCGCCCTCTCTCAACTTAATGTGATGGAGTTCCACTAGATCCTTTTTATGTCTCTTCTGTGGTAAGTAGTATGCTAGGAATTTCTTTCGGAGACTTTCGAAACTGTCAATGCTCTCTGGTTCGAACTCATCGAACCATAGACGCGCGTAACCCATCACAGTTGAGTTGAACATGTGGCACCATGTAGGCATGGACCATATTTCTACTCTTGCCGTTGTTGAGAAGTTCTTGAGGTGGTCTTCTGGGTCTCCCGTCCCGTCATAGGTTTTCACATTTGCTGGCATCTGGATTCATTTGGGGAAAACGAAATCATTGTTGCGCAATCTGAATGGGGTGGCTGATTCCTCGATATAGGGCTGCGACAAGTCGCTTCCCCTCTCTCCTCTTACCTCCTCATTCTTTCTCTTCCAATTTCTTCCTCCTGAAATTTCCTTACTTCCTGAAATGTTTGAGTCTTATGCCCTTTGCGGGTGTTGCGACCTAGGCTCCGGTATTTTCGACCTCTTTCCCTTTCTTGGGAACTGGAGCATGCGAAATGGTCGTTAATGAGCTTTCGGGCTTCTTTTCTCCGATGTTCTTGCCTCTTCGCTCCCAATCTAGAGAAAACACTGCCAGACCATGAGTGACTAGGTGTTCTCAACCAACTACGTCTCTCGCTCCAGCTCCTTGAAGTCAAGCTCCTTGAAGTGACTAGGGTGTCTGGTTGCCTGGTCTATTTTTTTCAACTATCTTTTTCGTTTTTCTCCTCGACCCCTGTAGATGTTTTTGTAGTGATGCCGCCTCAGTTTCTTGCTCGGTACTGTCACCATACTTCAACCGACTCCTGACATCTTTTAGCTTTTCTCTTTGAGCTTTTTCCGCCATTAATGAAAGTAGTTGTTCATAGTGCCTTTGGCAGAATTCACGTACTACATCCAGCGGAGCAAAACCAGGCGAAAAGTCGTACCGGTGCATTCCTCCTCTCGTAGCGGTGTTTCAGGCTGAACCGAGAGCGTTATGAGGGGCGCTTTCTACAACTGGCCTTTCGTTCATAGGATGCAGTTGTGTCATGGTTGATGAACTAGAGTTTAACGGGTAAGCTAGCTCACTAAACTGACGAGGATTTGTCTTCTAATCTTGGTTTGGATACGATTCAATGATTTAAACCTTCAAGGAAAAGTGTACTGTCAGTCTTACCATGGGAGGGAGCTCCCACGATCAACCTTGAGTGTAAGAATGAGTATCGGTTAGGGAGGTATGAATGAAAGTGAGAGTTGTTTAGGAGTGAGTATATGTCTGTGTGAACCTACCCTTCATGACCAAGTGCCTGGTATTTATAGGTGAGGTTCTTCGGTGTTACCTGTGGACCAAAGGTGGTGATGCACTCTATTATCCAGTGGATAATAGCTTACTTATGTCGGAGATAGAGATGTGTGGCATCGATACCTGAGCCCTATTGTCTTCTACGTCGACTTATGTTGTCCTTGGGATCCGTGCTATTACATGCTCCCCAAGTTGTGTTCTTTTAAGTTAACACTTAGTCAACACTCCTTTCCCATGAAGGATTCCCTTTTTCTTTGGGCGAGCCACGTGGTTGGTGACTGATTGTCTCGCAACTATTAGTTTTAAATTTATAACATGAATTACCGGATAAAGCTAAGAACACACGAGCAAGTATGACCTTTTCGTATGTAGTTAGTTTTGGTTGGTAAGCCGTGGTCGTTGACTTGCCTCAAACAGTCAACTAAGTCAACCAAGGGTTCCTGGTCAACTAAGTCAAGCTATGAGAGAGAAAGTGATCAATTTATGATCCCGTGTAAGCAGAGTGTATCCTCGGGTCGTTATGTCCCAGCGAGATTGAAATTGTGTTTTGGAAACGTTTTAGGAATGAGTGACTTGGGAATAGTAACCAGATAAAGATTTGGATTGATTTTACACTACTGATTGCTTGAAATTAAGATTATGGAACAATATTAACAAATACAGGAAATCAGATAAACCTAAAATGCAAATGCGTGCTGGAAAAATGGGAATTACACAAAAATAAACTACAGGGGGTGAAAATGAAACTTTTACAAACTTAATATAAAAAGAAAATTTTATAAAAAAGAAAAATATATTTTTGATTATTTTAATATTTAATATTAATTAAAACTATTTAATACTTATAATCTTAAACTAAATATAATATAATATTAAATAAAACTAAGAAAATGAAAATTTATTTTTAAAAACTCTAAAATAACTTAAAATTATATAAAAACTAAAAATATGTATTTTTGTCTTTTTGTGATTTTAATATTAATTAATTACTAATTATATTAATTAAACTAATTAAATTAATTTAAATTACTAATAATACTAAAAATGACTTAGGAAATTAGGAAATATTTTATAAAACCAATTAACTAATACAGGAACCCTAAAAAATTATAAAAACTTTATAAAACTATTATTACACTATTTTATTAATTGTTTACTTAATTACTAATTAAGAATTATTTAAACTAATTTAATTAAGATAAATAGTAAATGAACAGTAATAATTATAAAAATATTCCTAAAAATAATTTATATTATATAAGAGCTAGGAAAAATATAAAAACTAGATAGTGGTTAATAAAAACTAATTTTGCTATTTAATACTTAAATATTAATAAAACTAATATTAAATCTAATAGATACTAAATGACAATATAAAATTCTGGAAAAATTACTAAGAATAATTTAATATAAAAGAAAATTAATAAAAATATAAAAATGCAAATTACTTAATAAAAAGCTAAAAAGGAAAATTAAAAAGATAAATAATATTAAATAAAAGCTATCACTGAAATTTATTTTGGATTTTTCTGGTTTTTCTTTTGGAAAACTATTTTATACCTAAAAACTAAGAACTTTTGTGAAAGCAAATTTTCCCAAGCTTAAAAATAAGCAAAATGGACACAAAAAGCTCTCACAATTGACTTTTGTTGACTTTTGAAGGAAATGAGCCTCTGTGGTGCCCACAGAGGTGGATTTTGGTTCAAATAACTTACTTGGACTGGTATAAGCTAGAAACAACAAAATCATATCAGTGAATAAGCCAAAAAGCCAAAATAAGCTTTTTAAGAATTGTTTTGTACACAAAAATAGGACAAAGTTGCAGCCGGTCTAGGGGGCCCACAAGGGTGTTTAAGCTCAAAAGCTTAGTGGAACTAGAAAGATAGCCAGCTTGTGAGCTCAAATAACCAAGGGGGTGTGTGGGGCCTTATGTGGTGGTCTGTGGGACCCACAAAAGTGGAGCAGTGGGGGTGGTATGCTGTGCAGCAGGGGAGGTAAACCACCAAATAACCCACTTTGAGCCCTATTTTTGATGAGCAAATGATTTTAAAAAAGCAAATTTCTTCTTGATTCAGTCAGACTAGCAATCAAACAACACAAAACAGCAAAAACATTCTAGTTTCAATCCATATTAAACCCTATGCATGATCTAAAAGATGTGTCCATTTTGACAGAAATGAAATATTGACTTTTTTTATGTGAATTCTATTTTGACTTTGGTGAGTTTAGATTAAGCCTACATGATTAGGAATGAAGTTATAAGCTATATTTAGACTAAATTACACTAGTTTAACAACTATTGTAGCTATTATAAAGATTATGCATCCTAAATCCATATCAGTTGGGCTAGAATGGAGATGAGATGTGATTTTGACTTCCAACCAATTGAAGACTGGATTTTAAGGGGCAAGTGTCTTATTAAGACCTATTGTGACCTGTTTCCACAACAAATGCCAACAATCACACCCTTAAACACAGATAATGCAGTTAAACCAAACACCCCCCTATACACTAACTGTTTTTGTATTTTCAAATGATACCACTGATTTAAACCCTAAAAATGATTCCACAGGATGTAATAAGATCATATGTGATCAATTAAGCACAGAAATACTAGTAATGACATCATTTAACCATAATCACTCATGATGCCATTTTTTTCACAGTTAACATGCAATCTTGAACCATAAAGACATTCAGTGAATTGCTAAGCTCATAACAACATAAAATTAACTCACAAACATCAAACAAACATGAAATACATATCTAACACAGAATTGATAACTTCTACAGTAAAATGTAAAAATAGATAAAATTGCTTACAAGATGCCCAATGCTAAAAACCAAGAACCAGGGACCAAGATCATTCCTAACAGCTTCCCAACAAGCTTCTAATACCAGGACAAGCCATCATTCACCTTGCTCCATTGCTCCTTCATCTTCCACATTGATTTTTGAATTTATACTATTGTTTAGTGATTTTTCTATATTTTTTTAGTTTACTGAATAAGACTGTATTAAATGCTTGGATAACTTTTAAAAACTTATAAATGAGCTTAAGTAAGCTTGATGGAACAGGTTTTAACAACTTTTAACAAGATTCAAATGAAAGTGTCAATTTCACTTGAAAATGCAAAATGCTATTTCACCAAACAAGACTGGAATTTATGCTCAAAGAAAGTTCATTTAACACTAATAGAACTGATTACAACTGTTTTGAAGTTAAAATTACAACTAGAAACTAAATTATACTAAGAACGACATTAACTAAACTAAGCTATGCTGATCCTTGTTCCTCTGTGCTTCTTTCTTCTTTATAGAGTCCAATTAGGGTTTAATGGGCCCCTCTGAGCTTATCCCATCACTTCTCAGCCTTTGGATTGGTCTAAATCATCCTGGCCGTTGAATTGGCCTTTTTGGCGCCAAAATATCCAAGGGTAACTTGTGAGGTTTCCAGGGCATTAATTGGGTTTGGTTTGTTGTGGAGGTGGAAGGGACAGGGTGTGAAAGGTGGTAGCATGTTGGGGTGGTGAAACCATGTGAGGTGGAGGGTGGTTTTGCAGGTTCAAGTTGGGGGGGGGGGAAGGAGGGGTTTGGTCAAACTATTTGACAGAGGGAGTAATATATAAACGGGGGTGGGATTTGGGTTATTGTTTTGGGCCTGGGAAATGTTGGGCCTGGGGTTTAGGATTTGGGTTATGATAAAAGGGTTGGGATTGGGTTAATATTAATAAGGTCCGTTTGGTTATGTATTATCACAAGGACCAATAGTGTAATTTACTGATTTTTAGGGGGTGTGTTTTGCTACTTTTCCAAACTCATTCCAAGGATATATCTTGCCAAGTTGAATAATCCAAGTATCATAAATGTCATTTTCCACTTTTGAAATTCCTGGGGACCAATTGTGTCAATTCTGAAATTTGGAGGACCAAACTTGTAATTTCTTCAAATCTTTCACCCAGGGACTGAACTTGGCAATTTATGAACTCCAAGGACTCATGTTGACTTTTCCATCCAAAATTATTACTCGGGGACCATTTCTGCCAATTTTGAAAGTAGAGGGACCAAAATTATAATTTTGCCAAAATTTCCACCAAAGGACTAAATATGATTATTTGTGATTTCAAAAGGACCTTTGGTGACTTTTTATTTAAAATAAGTGCTTAGGGACTAGTTTTGGCAATTCTTGATAGTTGAGGGACTGAAACTGCCAATTATGCAAACTTTGGTTGTTTTTATCTGTTTTTGATCTTTTTGCATCTGAAACATATAAAACACACTTTTGGAATATTTTCACTATTTTGATGCATTTTTGGGTGTTTTTGGATGTTTTGGCAGTTCAAATGTTACAAAAATGATGAGTATTTACACACTCATCAGTCGTTCACTGATGCGTGGTTTTGCAACCTTGCAAAAGGTTTTACCTCTTAAGGGATCTTGAGAAACTTGCCATCCCCACCAGACAATGTACCTGACCGATGTAGTATAGTGTAGTGGCAAGTACGGGGGGATTGATCGTTCTACTTGGGGAATAGTATTCGTTAGGATTGAAACTAATTAAACTGGGTCTAGAGGTGAGGGATGATTCTTTTTGTATTTTTATATTTTATGGAAAGCAAGTAAAAATCTTGGGTATTGGAAGAGTGGGCGGAATTAGTTGCTAGTCAACTAACCCAAATAACTACAAATGCAATAAAAAATAAAATAACAATAAAATAAATATGAGAACTTCTAATATGGAGAAAAGCGTGTTTACTTATATTTCATTACTCTCTAGTTATCTTTTATTGATTGATAAGTTTATTACAATTGCGTGGGTGACGGATTGTATTCCTTAATACCATTCGTGGGGCCGTGTACGATCTTCCCCAACTCTATAAGCTCTGATCTCTTCCTATGATGACAAGTTAGCATCGATCATAGGCCTCGTAAACAGTGGCTTATGCATTAAATACAACCATTTAACCGTAGTACACATCCGATTCATGTTTCTTAAGACGTTCAAGCATGTTACCATTTGGAGTATTGCCAGTTTTCTTAAGCCTAACATCGATAAACATTCACCCAACAACAATTAATAACAAACCACCGATCAATAATCAATAACTAGGTTTCATTAGATCTAAGCAAACACAAATAAACCTAGCCTAGCATGTTAAAAGAAAGAAAAGCATACGATATAATCAAACAACACATAGACATATTGAATGATTAAAGGATAACTTATCTTTAATTGAACATGGAAGAAAAGAGGGTTTGAAACCCTAAAATTGCTGTAAAAGTCGACTAGGGTTCGTACCCTAAGTTCCCTACCAAAAGTCCTCTTTTCTAAATGGAAAATCGAAAAGTATATATATAATTACAAAGGTGACGGAGTCCCCTTTTAATGGATGACGCCGTCATCTCGCTGCGGCTAGGGTATCTTGTTGCCCAATCCTTCTACTTGATGCCGTCTGCTTGTAAGGTTTCTTGGCCGTCACGCTATAGAGAATACACGTGACGGCCTACTTCAGGTAAAGAGTGACGCCGTCACGTGCTATGTATAGAAATTCTTCTGGCGCATCAAGTGTAAACATGATATCCACCTCTTGTCTTAAAGAGTGGCGTCGTCCCTTTGGAGTAGGTGACGCCGTCAGGTACAATTTCCAGCTTGAATTCTTGACTTTGTCGTTTTCTTCTCTTTTTTCTCCAAAAACGTCCAAAATGCTTGGTTTTCCAGAATTCTTCTCAAAAGTACCTAAAATGACAAAAGGAACGATTTGAGGTAATATTTGACCATATTATCACAACTTAGGGCTTAAATGACCCCTTAAAAGCGTAACACTTTTTGTCTCATCAAATACCCTTACACTTGAGATTTCCTTGTCCTCAAGCAAATGAGCTTTTATTCTAATCTAAATACAAGTTATGGGTCATTTAACATTAATATTAAAGTAATTACAACAAATGATCGTTCCACCATAATCAAAATAAGCACGGAAATTATACACTAGCACCTTATAAATAGTGTTTGGATACTCTCATATCTCGGGTGTTATAAACCTATATATAACTAATGGAAATGGAAAAATATCACTCACTACCCGTCATAGCAAATAGATTACCATAGGCTTGGGAAAGGATCAAAAACCTCCACCACTAGGCGTAAACACCTAAGATAAACTATCAAAGAGGGCTTTTCAAGGGTTGTAATGTTAGGTGTAGGGGTATGATAAACACGGTTTGTTGGATAAAGGATATTTTACTGGTGGCAAGTCAATCATCTTTGTTAATTACATGTACAATGTAGCGTTGCTAAGCCAAGACTCAACTCAACTTAAGCTAACTTATGAAATAACAAAAATATAAAATGAACATAAAAGGAAACGGGATGGTAGTCATCATAGGGGACTCGGTTTTCCCCTTTCACTTGAACTTTTACATACTTTACAAATAACTATTCTAATGACTCGAATTAAGATAATCAAAACACTTGGAGTACTTTAAAACATTTGTGCACATATAGGGGTAATAATTGATGTTCTTCCCCATTACCCCATAACAATAGTACTTCACCCATGAGTCCCGATCGTCCCAAAACAATATGTACAAGATATGACTCGACTTAGCAACCATGTAATCAATTAGACAATTAACAAAGGGTTTAAACAAATGTTGTAACAATAATGCACTAAAGATGAGTGCATACAAGGAAGGCTAAGGCGATTTGGGTGTACATTTGGGGGTGGATTGTAAACAAATTCTTTCTTTAAGTAAAATGCTTAAAGTTAGAAACGAAAAAGATAGGCTCTGAGGGGTGTACTAGGGGTATCATGTACTAAAAATGAGTACATCGCTAAGATGTGGGAAAATTACTTGACCAATGAAGTCAATGTAATTATATAAAAACAGGCTTAAAAACATGGGTTATCCTAATGCCTCTTATCACGTAGTAAATCTTAACTACACGAATGTAGTCTCACTTGTGGTCTCGGGATGAATCACTAACGCAAGTTCTAAAATCTAAACACTACCGGTACATTTATAAGCACTAAGGTTTTTCCTAACAAATCTAGGGGCGAACCTCACATATTTGGGGTGGAAAATTTTTGAGTGGTACGGTTTTTTGTGCTAGTCATATAACTCCTATCCATGAGACGCTTATTAAGACTAAAGTTTCACTCCTATATGTCGCAAAAAATTTTAAATTTAGTGCTAAAATTACCCTAACAAGTGTTTCTCTTAGTTTTATTACACATCTACTATTAAACAAACAAAAATCAAGTGAAATTGTAATCTCTAAGGAATCTTCATTTACCCCCTTACACTTAAGCCGAACATTGTCCCCAATGTTCAATTAAAAGATGTAAAAGTAAAGAAAATGAAACAATGAAACAAATACTCCCCTGATTCGTTCGGTGTGGATAATGTAGTGACACTGTTAAATCCTCCTCCAAGAAAATGTAGAAGCTTCAAAATTAAAGCAGCACCAAAAGCTTGATTATCCATGTACATCTTTCTTATCCAATATGACCTGTTAAATCTGAGAAAACAAACAAACAAGAAACCTCGCGTGCGGTAAATTCTACATAAAATTAAATCCTAGAAAGCAAGTAAAGATATAATGCTTGTGGAATGAATGTTTGCAGATTCCTAGAGTTTATAAAATATGGATTTACAAAACTTTACAATTCCGGCAGAAAAACAAAACTTGCAAAATTTTCCAGAAAATTGTACCTGACATTGTCAGGTAATGCCTAACGCCGTCAGAATTGATCTGACAGAATTTTTATACTTTGTTTCCAGAAAATTTCTAGAAAAACCTCATGCTTTAATTCCTGGAATTCCTGCAAAACTTCATCATGACTCGATACAAGCATTTGACTCAAACAAGTACTAATATGTATGTTTATTTAATATTGTTATCGTTCACGTTCAATTCGTTCTTTGAAAACAATTTTGGATTTCCCTTACACTTATCTTTTACAAAATACCTTTATATGTAGTTAAGACGAAGTTAAAAACAAAATAAAGCATTTTCAAAATTTATTTTAAAACATGAACCATAAACAATAAAATTAATTCATACATACGGAAACAAATAAAATCAAATAAACAAACAATCAAACAAATAAAGCTTGGGTTGCCTCCCAAGAAGCGCTTTTCTTTATTAATGAGTCTTGTAGCTAGACTCAAAGTCACGCTACCCTATGTAAGTGAGTTCCTCATCGAGTACATCTTTAGGGTTGATTTTGGTTTGAAGTTTCCTATTGGTGCGCTTGGTAAGATATGTCCTTTCAAACTTTTCTCCATCTGGATCATATAATGTCATCTTTATGTGCCATGATCCATCTCCTTCCTTAGGTGGTTTTTTCCAATTCCATTTATGTTCATCACCTTCGCTTTTCCACCTATTCATTCCTAAGTTAATTGGCAAAACTCCTAGGAAGTCGATCATTTTTNTTGGTAAGATATGTCCTTTCAAACTTTTCTCCATCTGGATCATATAATGTCATCTTTATGTGCCATGATCCATCTCCTTCCTTAGGTGGTTTTTTCCAATTCCATTTATGTTCATCACCTTCGCTTTTCCACCTATTCATTCCTAAGTTAATTGGCAAAACTCCTAGGAAGTCGATCATTTTTCTAAAAACTAGAGGGTCTTCAAATGGGTCCAATTCAGTGTCCCTAGCCAAAAGTTGCTCCACCGTATGTGTTCGGTTCACAAATTCTTCTTCTAGGTAGAATGGGCGTTGGGGTCCTATGAAGTCTCTGTTTACCCAAGGTCCGTATCTAGAGGGTCTCCTATTGACATCTACCCAATGAGGCATTGGTTCCTCATGGGTGTCATAGGCGTGTTTCTTAACATCATATACCGACCAAGTTTCTCCTTCTCCTACCGCTATTTTAGATTCCTTAAAATCGATCATTGCACTTGCGGTAGCTAAAAATCCTCTCCCTATTAATAAAGGACATGTAGGGTCGCTAACCATATCAAGGACGTGAAAATCGGCTAAAATAGTTAATCTTCCTATGTGTATTAACATGTCCTTTAGTACTCCAACCGGGTATGCTACACTTCCATCCGCTAAGTCTATTATTACCTCAGTCTCTTCAAGCTTCCCTAGTTTAAGAGAGGTGTAATGAGATAATGGAAGTAAGTTAAGGCTTGATCCAAGATCGGCTAATGTGTCATAAGCCTCTGAATTGCCGATCTTGCAAGGTAAAACAAATATGCCCGGGTCATCTAGTTTCTTAGGTAACTTGTTTTGAATAAAAGCAGTACCTTTGTCACCTAACTTAAGCTTCTTCTCGTATTTTTCCAAAAGGGCACTGTAGTAAGGAGCACGTGCAAGGACATCAATAACCGGACGTTCAAGGTGGAGCTCCTTGAATTCTTCGTCAAGGTTTTGAGTGTGAGGTGTTTCAATTATGTTGTTGACCAATTTAGCATTTGACATCTTACTTTCGTGGTCTTTTTGGGGGACTTGAGTTTGTTTGAAACATGTGCTCATGGCGTTGACCGAATAGTATTGTGGACAAGAACTAGGAGACGAAACCGAAGAGATGACGTTAACGTTTAGTTTCGGGTTCTTAACCGTGTAGCTCGGGAGTGCTCCCATTTCGCGGTCATTGAGAACTTTCAACAAGGTGTCAATCTTATTTGTCATCTCGCTTTGTTTTTGTTTGAAATCGGACTCAAACTTGGCTATACGAGTGTCTTGAGATGCCATAAAATTGGAAATCAATCCTTCAAGGTTATTGGTACTACCATAGTTATTGGAAGAATTGTTGTTGAAAGTACGGTTCGAGTTTGAACCGTTCGATTGAAAACGATTAGGTGGATTGGAAGAATTACTTTGGGGAGTGTTTTGGTTTTGTTTCCACCTAAAGTTTGGGTGATTTTTCCAAGAGGGGTTGTATGAATCACCATAGGGGTTTGACTCGGGTTTGAAAGTGTACCACTTGTCTCCCGCTCCGTCGGTACGCGAGGATGCGTAGTCCGCAAAAGCTTGTTCGGGGAGTTCCATGCAATCACGAGTGTCGTGGGGACCACTACAATACTCACATGAAGAAGTGATTTTGTTCACTTGGCTTGAAGGTTTAGGAGCTTCGTAGGATTTCATGAGAAACTTGACTTGGTCTTCAAGTTCAATGATCCTACAGTCGGGAGTGCTTGAATTATTCGAAGGAAAAGATATTACCTTGACCATTTTGTTCAAATCACGGGGATCGTTCCAACTTTCGTTGTCATAGAGAGCAAGGTCTTCTATGAGTTCCCATGATTCTTCCGCACTTCGATCACGTAGCTTACCACCGGCCACTTGGTCAATAGTTTGCCTCGTGGAGGGATTGATATGGTCATAGAAGATTTGGACTTTAAAGTAAGTCCTTGAAACGAGTCCATGCTTCATAAAGAGTTTCGCCTTGACGTTTTCGGAACATCAAGATGTCATTCCTTAACTTTGTGGTTCTCCCCGGTGGGAAAAATTGAGCAAGGAAATGAGAGGTGAGATTATCCCAAGATGTGATGGATCCCGCAGGTAAACGCTCAAGCCATTGAATAGCTTGGTCACGCAGAGAGAATTGGAAGAGACATAATCGGGTCGTCTCTCGAGTTTCAACATCAAGGTCTATGGAATCTACGACTTTGAGAAAATCCATGAGATGTTGGTTTGGATCTTCGGAACGAAGTCTAAGGAATGCACATCCGCTTTGCACCAACCGGATGGTGTCGGATCGCAAGGGAGACACATTGGCTCCTTGCGTGAGCTCAATGGTGTTTCGATAGCCTTAGTGGCTAGGACGGGAGTACTCTCCTAAAGTGCGGGCTCTAGGAGGTTTGTTTTGTTGTGGTGGGTTTTGCAATGGGTTTTGTTGTGGTGGGTTGATGGGATCAAAGATATTACCACCTTCCATGATGGCGGATGGTAATGGATACGAACAAAGAAACGAAGAAATAGATAAACTAAAGAAAACCTATAAAAATAAAATAAAAAATCTCAATAGAAAGGAATCTAGTTAGTAGACCCAATAAAAATAAATTTCAATCTAAGCAATAACTATTCCCCGGCAGCGGCACCAAAAACTTGATGTGTGGTTTTGCAACCTTGCAAAAGGTTTTACCTCTCAAGGGATCTTGATAAGCTTGCAATCCCCACCAGGCAGTGTACCTGACCGATGTAGTATAGTGTAATGGAAAGTACCGGGGGATTGATCGTTCTACTTGGGGAATAGTGTTCGTTATGATTGAAACTAATTAAACTGGGTCTAGATGTGAGGGATGATTCTTTTTGTATTTTTATATTTTATGGAAAGCAAGTAAAAATCTCGGGTATTGGAAGAGTGGGCAGAATTAGTTGCTAGTCAACTAACCCAAATAACTAAAAATGCAATAAAAAATAAAATAACAATAATATAAATATGAGAACTTCTAATATGGAGAAAAGCGTGTTTACTTAGATTTCATTACTCCCTAGTTATCTTTTATTGATTGATAAGTTTGTTACAATTGCGTGGGTGGCGGGTTGTATTCCTTAATACCATTCGTGGGGCCGTGTACGATCTTCTCCAACTCTATAAGCTCTTATCTCTTCCTATGATGACAAGTTAGCATCCGATCATAGGCCTCGTAAACAGTGGCTTATGCATTAAATACAACCATTTAACCGTAGTACACATCCGATTCATGTTTCTTAAGACGTTCAAGCATGTTACCATTTGGAGTATTGCCAGTTTTCTTAAGCCTAACATCGATAAACATTCACCCAACAACAATTAATAACAAACCACCAATCAATAATCAATAACTAGGTTTCATTAGATCTAAGCAAACACAAATAAACCTAGCCTAGCATGTTAAAAGAAAGAAAAGCATACGATATAATCAAACAACACATAGACATATTGAATGATTAAAGGATAACTTATCTTTAATTGAACATGGAAGAAAAGAGGGTTTGAAACCCTAAAATTGCTGTAAAAGTCGACTAGGGTTCGTACCCTAAGTTCCCTACCAAAATTCCTCTTTTCTGAATGGAAAATCGGAAAGTATATATATAATTACAAAGGTGACGGCGTCCCCTTTTAATGGATGACGTCGTCATCTCGCCGCGGCTAGGGTTTCTTGTTGCCCAATCCTTCTACTTGACGCCGTCTGCTTGTAAGGTTTTTGGGCCGTCACGCTATGGAGAATACACGTGACGGCCTACTTCAGGTAAAGAGTGACGTCGTCACGTGCTATGTATAGAAATTCTTCTGGTGCGTCAAGTGTAAATGTGATATCCACCTCTTGTCTTAAAGAGTGACGCCGTCAGGTACAATTTCCAGCTTGAATTCTTGACTTTGTCGTTTTCTTCTCTTTTTGCTCCAAAAACGTCCAAAATGCTTTGTTTTCCAGAATTCTTCTCAAAAGTACCTAAAATGACAAAAGGAACGATTTGAGGTAATATTTGACCATATTATCACGACTTAGGGCTTAAATGACCCCTTAAAAGCGTAACACTTTTCGTCTCATCATTCACTAGGATTTGGGTGTTTTCAATTGAGAAGAATCTATGTAACAATAAGCAATAAAAAGGTGGTAAATGGTTGTCACGTCCCAAAGTACCATATAGGCAACAAGTAGCACATAAATGATGATTATGCGAATTCAATAAGATTAAAAACAACACATGTTTGGAACTAGTATATATATATGTATATATCAATGGAGTGTATGGAGTATCGGGTAGATATCAAGCAACAACAAACAAAATCAAAGAGCATACAATTCCAATCAAATGGTCATATCATGAAATTGCATGCATCCTGGATTAGACTAAGACACCCTTTCGACCTATGAATGTTATTATAAACCGAGTCATTATAAACCACTTGTTAGAAATATTAGTTTTACTAGTTTGTTCATAAGAGTCCTTTTGACCTATACTCTTGAATCAATCGTTACAAGTCCATTTAACATGTTTATTCATAGTTGTCAATTATGAAATACCAAACATATATATGCATTAACATTTGGAACAAATCATGACAAGAAGACCTTTCGGCCTATAAATCCTGTTATGATTCATCAACAAGTTATATATACATGTTACAATTCAAACAAACTCATAAACAAAACCATATATCTATATTCCAAATACCAAACACTCCATATCTATATTCACATGATTCCAAACAAGTAAATTAAACTACATACTGTATTCGACCAAACACAAGGTTTCAACAATCATGGTAATCGTAAACATCATGAAATATAATAGTAACAAGGTTTACCCAATGTATGAATTACAATAGACAAATGTGAAGGATTTAGAGCAACCCTTAAGCCTCCAATTGATTACAATAGTTCTACCAAGCCAGAAAATTATATCCAAACACCTTCAACAGCCCTTGAGCATACTATACGAATTTGGCAGAGGTTTGTGGTCTTTTGGGAGAGATAAGTTGGTGAAAATTCATCCTTGAGTGTAGAGGGTGAGTTTTCATTTTGAAAACCAAGCTTGAGCACTCCTATATATAGTAGAAATCAACCCTTAGCTACCAAGTAAGTTTCTTGGTTTAGGAGTTATCATGGCAATAGGATCGGATTTGGGGCTTAATGGCACTTAATTACACATTAAAAATGACTTGGGAAAGTCCGTTTGGTCCAGCCGATCTGCTACGAAGCCATGTCGATCGGCTGGATGAGTTTTGCTGAAAGGTTGGCTCTAGCAGAATCAGTTGCGGGCCCATACCGATCGGCTGGAGCCTTTTGGCAAAAAATTATAAACATGAAAGTTGTAGCCCTTTCTTTTGGCTTTCCTTGGCCGTGAACAGGGGTCAAACGGAGTCCATATGCTCAACTTATGGCCAAAATGGTGAAGGTGTGTCGGGAACAATGAGTCTTCTAATATTTCTTCATTTTAGCTTATTTTCTTCACTTCGCTTCTCGTTTTCCTTCTTTGCTTTATTCTTGAGTCTTTGGAGTGACAACTTCATGACTTTATATTCTCGAATATACTCCAAGAGACTTGCTTTTGTCAGAAATTCTTTGTACATGGATAAATCTATGTTTCTTGATCATTTCTTTGTCTTTTTCTTCATTTTCCTGTACTTGGCTACAATTGAACTAGCATATACACTTTTATACTATTAAGCAACAAAAGCATATGATTATAACCAAATAACATGCACAAAAACCATGATAACGCTTGTAAAAACATACTCAATTTGAGCGTTATCAGTGACTTGGATTCCACTCCAGACTCTTAGGTCCGGAGGACGAAGTGTTGGTTTAATTGGAAACCGCAAGTAATCCCCGGACACTGGTGGATATTCGTTTTGCATTGTGCATCCTACCAGGGATTATATCTGATCCTCTGTGATATCTCATGATAGCTAGAAGCCGGGCTAACCATCTTTCGCAGACTTATAATTCACTATCCGCGACTGTGTATTAGTGTAGGGCGGTATCCGCCGTATACGTGATCAATATGCATGGCAATCACATTGTAATTGTACTCTCGAATAAAGTTTACTGTTTTTCCAAATATTGATGCATTATAGCATTTGATTATTGAGCTTCTGACTTTTTTAATATTTGATCTCCAATAAGTATTTATTGATATATGTGTATATGCCATTAATATTTTAAGCAACTTTGGTATGATTTTTTTATCGATATTCTCATTGTTTACACCTTTAAGACACTCAAACTTTCAAACATTTCAATTTCAGTTAGTATTCTACCTTGCTAAAAAATCATCAACCTTGTCAAATTTATCACACATGTTATCTGCCTTGGCGTTATATAGATGTGCATAATATCGGATTGCAGTTTGGTTTTTGTGGTCAAATGGATTAGTTTACATTAGAAGTGCAAATTCTTACCCGTTTAATGGGTCGTTTTGGGTTCTGATATGTATCTAACAAGTGTTTTTTTTGGTTAGAAACCAAAACGGGTTATCCTTCTAACGTAAAAAGTTACATTGGTTTGCGTGACATAACATAAAGTTTTCAGAACATGTGTATAATGAGCTTCCTATTTAATATAGAGAAAATTTCAAAACTAGTTCAGATGCTCAAGTGCACTCCTTTTACTAAACCAGAGAGAGAGAGAGAGAGAGAGAGAGAGAGAGAGAGAGAGAGAGAGAGAGATCTTAAAATAGCCCAGGGCGACCTGGCATTTGGCAACCACCTTATATGTATGACACGTATCCAACTTTTTAAGTACACAAACTACAAAAAGTACCGTACGACTTGGTTTTTTTGGGCGATGGGCTACTTGTTTTTTGTGTTTTAGTGATAAAAAAGTTAGACATATGTCAAGCATCCCAATTGACAGGTCGCCTTTCGCTATTTTGATTTTTTTTTCTAGTCTAGAAAGAGTGCGCTTGGCCATTTGAATATTAGAATTAGCTCTTTAATATATGGCATATGCAATGGTTAAATCGGTGAACATTAAATATAGATAATAGGAAAAGAAAAGAACAAAAGTTAATACTCTCTCCGTCCCATAATAATTGTCTACTTTAACTTTTTTAAGTCTTTTTTGTTCAAATTTGACCGCTAATATTTTTATTTGTGTTATATAATATTTGATGAAATTTATACCAATAGCAAATGCAATTAAAACCCATTCCATCATATATTTTTCATCAAGTATTAATTAACACAAATAAAAATATTTATGGTCAAAGTTGAATAAGAAATACTAAAAAAAGTCAAAGTGGACAATTATTTTGAGACGGAGGTAGTAGTAAGAGCACACGGTGCGATGCTCTTCGTGCCTCGCCGTGCCACGGTGGCACTTCGCCCTAGCTTGTTTTTTCTCATCGTTGAAGGCCTCGTCGTCTGCACGACGAGGTTATATCCTAACATGTTTGTTAGTTGCCGTTTTTTTTTTTTTTTTTTTTTTTTTTGGGTTTTCTTTTTTGCTTGTGTCTGTGTGTTGGGTTTGTGTTTATGATGTGTTTGTAAATCTGATGTGTATGTTTGATGTCTTATTATTATTATTATTATTATTATTATTATTATTATTATTATTATTATTATTATTATTATTATTATTATTATTATTATTATTATTTGGTTTTGCAGGTATAAATGGGAGGAAGAAGAAGAAGACGACGTGCTGCAATTCTTTATTTATTTATGTGATATGTTGGGCCTTAAACTTGAGTTTAAAAGTCTCTATTGGGTCATAAACAAAATAATAAAGTACTAAAACTAAAATAAAACTAGTTCTAGATTTTACTAAAATTGAAATATTGTTTTATTTAAAAAATGAATGAATTTTTAATTTTAATGAAATTAATTTAGTTTATTTGAAAATTTGAATAAAATAAAATAAAGTTGTAAGTGGTGGGTCCCAAACGAGTAAGTTGATGTTAGTTGTGAGTGAGGGAGGATTAACTGTGGAAGTTTGTTAAAGTGATATGACACCCCGTAAATCTCGAATGAGTAACTTTGGCTCTTCATCACACGTAGTGATCTAACCTTTAATAACAAATACATTGTATGAAACTGAGCAACTACTTCAATGCAAATGCACATGCACATGCACATGCACATGCACCCTTAAACAAATAATTTTACCCATATGCCAAGTTGCCAACCATGTGTTGAGATTCTTTCTAAATGGTGAGGATGACCATGCATATGCACCCTTTAACAAATAGTTTTACCTATACGCAAACCATGTGTTGAGATTCTTTCTGAATGGTGAGGATGTGTCTTAGGGGGTATTTGATAACTACTTAATGGGATGATTAAGTGTGAGTAGAGGTGCAAATCTACACTTTTTCACTCCGAAAACGCCCGAAAATGCTTCTTTTGTGATTTTCCCTTCAAAAGTACCTAAAATGAGAAAATAAACGACTTTGGGTGAAATCCAAACCAAAAACCTACGAATTAGGACTCAAACCGACCCCTAAAAACGTAACATTTTTCATCTCATCAGAAAGCAAGTAAAAATCTCGGGTATTGGAAGAGTGGGCGAAATTAGTTGCTAGTCAACTAACCCAAATAACTACAAATGCAATAAAAAATAAAATAACAATAAAATAAATGTGAGAACTTCTAATATGGAGAAAAGCGTGTTTACTTAGATTTCATTACTCCCTAGTTATCTTTTATTGATTGATAAGTTTGTTACAATTGCGTAGGTGACAGGTTGTATTCCTTAATGCCATTCGTGGGGCCGTGTACGATCTTCCCCAACTCTATAAGCTCTTATCTCTTCCTATGATGACAAGTTAGCATCGATCATAGGCCTCGTAAACAGTGGCTTATGCATTAAATACAACCATTTAACCATAGTACACATCCGATTCATGTTTCTTAAGACGTTCAAGCATGTTACCATTTGGAGTATTGCCAGTTTTCTTAAGCCTAACATCGATAAACATTCACCCAACAACAATTAATAACAAACCACCAATCAATAATCAATAACTAGGTTTCATTAGATCTAAGCAAACACAAATAAACCTAGCCTAGCATGTTAAAAGAAAGAAAAGCATACGATATAATCAAACAACACATAGACATATTGAATGATTAAAGGATAACTTATCTTTAATTGAACATGGAAGAAAAGAGGGTTTGAAACCCTAAAATTGCTGTAAAAGTCGACTAGGGTTCGTACCCTAAGTTCCCTACCAAAAGTCCTCCTTAATGAATGAAAAATCGAAAAGTATATATAGAATTACAAAGGTGATGGCGTCCCCTTTTAATGGATGACGCCGTCATCTCGCCGCGCCTAGGGTTTCTTGTTGCCCAATCCTTCTACTTGACGCCGTCTGCTTGTAAGGTTTCTGGGCCGTCACGTTATAGAGAATACACGTGACGGCCTACTTCGGGTAAAGAGTGACGCCGTCACATGTTGTATATAAAAATTATTCTGGCGCGTCAAGTGTAAATGTGATATCCACCTCTTGTCTTGAAGAGTGACGCCGTCCCTTTGGAATAGGTGACGCCGTCAGGTACAATTTCCAGCTTGGATTCTTGACGTTGTGTTTTCTTCTCTTTTTGCTCCAAAAACGTCCAAAATGCTTTGTTTTCCAGAACTCTTCTCAAAAGTACCTAAAATGACAAAAGGAATGATTTGAGGTAATATTTGACCATATTATCACGACTTAGGGCTTAAATGACCCCTTAAAAGCGTAACACTTTTCGTCTCATCATATAGGTACCCACCTCCGCAAAATCTATGGGCACACTGGAGAGACTTTGTGGAAAAGAGCTCAGGGGTCCGAGTCTTGGCTCGTGCTCACTCCAGTTGGTGCCCCACTAGGCCAGGAGAGTTGCCGGAGATATTCCTTGTGGGGTGGACAATGGCTGGTGCCAAAAGGCATCCGGGGTCAGGGTGTTCCCGCCAATCTACACATTTGTGGAATTGAGATAAGGTGCCTTGTATTGTACTTTAGTCTCTTTAGAGGTTCTCTTCTTTGAAATCCCTTGCCACTTCCCTTCATATGTGCGGAACCAGGTTGCTTTTCTAAAAAAATTATTGAATTCGGTAGTATATAATATGTTTGGTTGCAGCATATTTTAGACATCTTTTGTCTACTTTGATTTCATATAGAGTTATTTGTTTTGAAGGATCTGTTGGTATTTTGCTATTTGAACTATAAATATTTGCTTGATAGAAGTAAGGGTATTGTTCTTTTATCAACTTTGTTAATTATTGGGTTGCATTGGTTAGTTAGCATGGTTACTTGTAAGAATAATTAAAATCGGATACATCGCTGTTTGAGCACTTTCAAAAGTTTGTGAACATTTATGAGCAGTTTTAGATGTTTTTAGACATGTTAGAGCAATTAAAGAATTTTCTAGCCTTTAACATCATGTTATGTCAACCGTCTGATAAATGTTTTGCATCATCATTTTCTAAATGGATTTTAGATTAAGGTGCCACTCATCACATGTCTCATCTTATGTCACAATTCATTTCGTTGAATCTTAATTCTTCGAAAACAATTGTAGCCGCTAATGATTTTATGCCATTAGCAGGTGTTGGTTCAGCTGATACACCTTGTGTTGCTTTATCTTGTGTTTAAGACATATCAATCCTTATTATGGATCTTGCTTCTGTCAGTAAAATTTGTGATTATGGATGTGAGGTCAATTTTTTTGTTTCTGATTGTTTTATAGATGACCAAAAAATGCAGGAGGTGGTTGGGATAGGTCACAGGCAAGGGGATTTTTATGTTTTAGATCACTTTAAAGACATTCATGATACATTATCCTCTAGCGTTGATATGTATTCTTTTTGGTTGAATTATTCTTCTTTAACATTTTATTTATGGCATTCTTGGTTGGGTGATATCTCTGGTTCCCGTTTACGAATTTTAGCATCTACATGAACGCTAGGAAAGCTAGAAATTCATGACATTTCTGATTGTAGTGGTTGTAAACTTGCCAAGTTCTCAGCATTATCGTTCAGTAGTAGTGTTTCCTCTTCTAATGCTTCATTTTATCTAGTGCATTCTGATATGTGGGGACCTTCTCATGTATCCTCAAAAGGTGGCTCTTGATATTATGTTCTATTCATTGATGACTTCACTCGCTATACTTGGGTTTATCTGATGAAGCGTAGGTATAGTTTTCGTACACTTTTCAAAGAATTTGGAGCTCTTGTGAAAATTCAACATTCGACAATCATAAAATGCTTTCATTGTGACTTGGGAGGTAGATACACTTCTAATGATTTTGTTGGTTTACTTAAATTGGATGGCACTATATATCATACTTCTTGTACAGATTCTCCTCAACAAAATGGTGTTGCTAAAAGGAAGCATTGTCATCTTGTTGAGACAACGAGATCTTTTTTTTTATCCGTTGATGTTCCAAGTGTATATTTGGGATAAGCGGTTCTTACAACCACATATGGGATTAATAGAATCCTAATTGCACATAATTCTGGTTTATCTCCTTTTGAGAAGTTGTATGGAACTTTTCCTGCTTATTCCTCATTATGTGTCTTCGATTGTGCTTGCTTTGTCCTAAAACCGCGTGTTGTGCATACGAAATTATTTCCAAAATCCACTTTATGTGTGTTTCTGGGATATGGTATTAGTCAAAAGGGATTTCATTGTTATGATCCGGCCAGGCAAAAGTTGTATACATCTCGCCATGTTGGCTTTTTATAGCACATACTATACTATTCTATTCTTGCTAGTTCACATAATTTGACACAGTCTGAACTCAAAAAATTGATCCCATTGAATAATTTACACCTATTGTGTCACTCGTAATACCAGAACCAGCGTCAGAAACAACCTTAGAACCTACCACTATAACCAGAAGTATCAAATACACCTCCAGAAACCACAACCAATACTGAAACACCAGTAGTTACAGTTTCCGAGGCTATACCAACCGTTACTCAATCTCCTCCTACGACTCTAATCATCTTATGAGTTTGTAGCAGTTCCTCTTGTAAATTTTCGACCCACACATATTCGTAAGTCTACTAAAAAGGATGATTTTGTTTATTCTTATTACTTTAGTTCTTTTGCTTCTTTTGTTGCTTCTATACAGTCTGTATAAGTCTGTGTCCCATACGAAAGCTGTTTGTGATCCACTTTGGCAGGGTGTTATGCTTAAGAAACTTAATTCACTTCATAAGGCTCACACATAGGACTTAGTACCTTTGCCAGCAGGCAAGCGTGCTATACTGCTATTAGCTCTCATTAGGTCTACAAGATTAAAACCAAATCTAATGGCTCCTTTGAAAGATATAAGTCTCGACTTGTTGCTAAATGTTACTCTCAAGTGTATGACATGGATTATGAAGATACATTTGCTCATGTTGCAAAAATGACAATTGTGCAAACCTTGATTGCAGTTGTTTCTAGTTTTTAATGGAAAATATCTCAAATGGATGTCAATAATGCCTTCTTGAATGGTGACNCTAACTTCCTGCAACCCGGTGTCGTTACAGGTATACAAATACATAGAGCGGCTGCTTCAGAAACCGTTGTTGCCAGTAATGGATCGAATGATTTTATGAACCAAGGTATGTGTGTTTATTTGTATTTTGGATGTTTAGTTGTTGCATACAACATGTGAATAGAATTTGGGGGGAATTATGTTACAAAGTTTGTTGTTAAATGGGTCGAAAAACAATTGGTCAGTTAAACTCTACATGACCTATTTTGAACCTGAACCTTAGTTACCCTTGATATAGGTTTTGCTGAATTAAGGTGCATTGAGAGGGAAAAAAAGACTCCTTACAAGTGAGTTTGTTAATGACTATGGCGTATTTTCTTCTTCGCAGACAAGTTCACAGGATTGTTGCTTATCGATGGCTTTATTGGTATTTGGTATCTTTCCTCATTTGTGCAAATCTTTCTAACTTACAAATACTGTGGGTTTGTAAAAAAAATTATTTAATGTTTTGCATGTTTCTGTGATGTTCCAGGGTCAGGCTATAGCATCATTTTGCAGTACTGTTTTGGGACAGCAATAAGAATTCCATTCGAAGTGTTGAAGCAAAGGTTGCAGGCAGGCAAATTCAACAATGTTGGGAGAGGAAATCATTTGTACAAATCTGATTCTATTGCAAATTGGTGTATGTAACCTGTTATTGCAACAGAATAAAAACAATCCTTTGAATCAAGTACAAATTTTGGAAATTTACTTTATGTACACGGCATTCCCGCAGCAACGCGCGGGTTTACCCACTCGTTATGTATAACAATTTATATGGTTTACTACCTCTAACATTATTTAATTATTATAGAAAGGCTTTGGTCAAACAACATGAAATGATAATATATTTTGATTAGTGCATACAATATATCTATTATCCGTATATATGAATATGGAAATCAAGTGCCAAACTTGATTTATATGCATTTAGACGCATAAAAGTCGTATGCCGATGGAATTTTTATTTACATTTAAAAACGTGGAACAATTTTATTTCGTACCTAGTTATGTGTATCTATGTTATATCTAATTATATGTATACAATCCTATGCTCTTTACGTAAAGTATGTGAAAAAATGATATATACGCACTACTAAACATATAAATGATCTATCTAAAATAAGTCATATAAATGACAATGTTAATTGTACTAAAAAGTCATTCTCTCTTTACAATACAACTATACAAACAATAGTTTTCCAATCAGGAGGAACAACAATCATTCAGCAGCTTTTGAAATCATTTCAGCATATTAATTCATTCAGTGCTAAATCATAATGTTTTATCAAACAGCCCCTAGTCAGTTGACTTTCTTAACTCGTAGGTATACGTTTGTGATTAATTAATTTATTTAAGCAGTGTTTAACTGCTAATTTCAGAGTAGTTCGAATATTGTACTCTAAACTATATGCATCCCAAATTTTGGCAAAAAACTGTTACTGCCTTACTGGTCTACTTGATGAGACACGGGCCAAAAATGCATTTTGATCCGGACAATTATATATTATTGATTATTGATAGACAAATTTTTGAGTTAATTACATAAATCGTCCTTGTGGTTTGCTAATTTTTACGGATCTTGTACTTGTGCTTTTTTTTTGTTTAAGCGGGTCATGTCCCTGTGGTTTTTGAATTTTACGGATCTTGTAATTTGGGTTTTCCCTCTCAAAATACTAACCACAAGGATGATTTATGTAATTTATTCTTTAAAAATTAAACTTTTTTTTCATTTACGTTTTTATATATTCTCGGCTGTTTTCATACGTTTTCGTCCGTTTTTATAAATTTTTGTTCGTTTTAATACGTTTTTGTCCGCTTTTGTACGTTTTTATACGTGTTCATCCGTTTCTATACATTTTCGTCCATTTTTGTATTCTTTTATACGATTTTTGTACGTTTTCATCCGTTTTCATATGATTTTTTTTGTTTTTGATACTTTTATATCCGGTTTTTATGTTTTCGTACATTTTTTTACGGATTTGTATGCTTTTATACGTTTTTGTCCATTTTATAAGTTGTTATATGTTTTCATCCGTTTTTACATTTTTGTATGTTTTTATACAACTTTTGTACATTTACTTTTATCTGTTTTTATATGTTTTCGTCCGTTTTATACGTCTTCGTCCGTTGTATACGTTTTCATCTGTTTTTATACGTTTCGTCCGTTTTTATACATTTTTGTGCGCTTTTATACGTTTTCATCCGTTTTCGTACGTTGTCGTCCGTTTTAATAGGATTTTTGTACGTTTCCATCCGTTTTCATACAATTTTTTTCATTTTGCGTCATTATACGTTATTTTCCCTTTTTTCTTATATTTTTATAAGTTTTTATATGTTTTCATCCGTTTTTATATGTTTTCGTCCATTTTATACTTTTTTGTCCGTTTTTATAAGTTTTCATCAGTTTTTATACGTTTCGTCCGTTTTTATACATTTTTGTCCGTTTTTATTCGTTTTCATCCGTTTCATACGTTTTTATACGGTTTCATCCGTTTTTATAGGATTTTTGTACGTTCAATCCGTTTGCATACAAATTTTTTCGTTTTGGACGTAATTACACGTTTTTATTCCTTATTTTATGTTTTTATAAGTTTTTATATGTTTACATCCGTTTTTATACGTTTTTGTATGCTTTTATACGTTCTTAGGACGCTTTTATATGGTTTCGTACATTTTTATACGTTTTCGTCCATTTGTGTCCGTTTTTGTAAGTATGAAAACGGATAAAAGAGTACAGAACCCAAATAACACATATAAAAACGAAAAAAATCGTATGAAAATGGGTGAAAACGTACAAAAATCATATAAAACCGTACAAAAACGGATGAAAACGTATAAAAACGGACGAAAACCTATAAAAGGTAAAATATATATATATATATATATATATATATATATATATATATATATATATATATATATATATATATATATATATATATATATATATATATATATATATAGGGCCACGTTCAATGCAGAACCACTTTTTTGTACAGAACTTTACAGAACCACTTTGGACCAATGAGAATTTAGTATTATTAAATCTTTTCATTTATTTCAAAAGGGCATAATGGTAAAACACAATTTCACCTTCCTTTTTAATTTTCTTAATTAAAAAACGTTTTTTAAAATCCCATAATTTTCAAATTTTTTTTTTGCATACATGTTTTTTTTTTAAAAAAACATCAAGTGCATATCTGTTTTTTTCAAGTATTGTAAACTTCGTATGCTTCTAGCGTACATTTCTTTGCTTAAAATGGTAATTGCATATATGTTTTAAGTGTACATTCTTTAATCTTTGAAATTTATAACCAAAAATATAAACATATATATGTAACCTCTAACTTTGTAACAATTCAAGAACATAAATGTCATTAAGAAAAATTATATTGAATAAAATACAATTCAAAAGAAAAGTATCATCAAAATCATTACAACATATATGCACGTCTTCTAAAAACATATATGCATGCCTTTAGAGAACATATGTGCACGCCTTTTAAGACAAGTGCATCCGTAGATCATTTTCATCACACCGTCTTTCTTATGATTGAGCCATCCCGACTGAAACAATAACATATGTGCACATTGTGCTTTCTCGTCAAGTTCATTAGAACATATGTGCCCGTCTTCAAAAAACATATGTGCACGCTACAATTTTTTGTGATCACTTGATCTTCCTTTAACTGCACATTGAAGAGAACATGCAAGATTATTATAAGGTTTAAAAAGTAATGTTCTTAAAACTATGACATCAACAGCCCTTGCCAAACTCAAATAAAAATAAACTTGAACATAACTCTACAACCTTACTCGAAAGCAAAACCAACAATCCCACATCAATAAACAACTTTAAACCAAATATATTTCGGATTCGAAAACGAAGAACCAAGTTAACAGGCTTTAAACCAAATATAAAAATCAAACAAATGTTAAAACTTTTATCAACATTTGGAAATTGATTAAAAAGCAATATCTAGAGGCTAAACTACTTTTACGAACAAAGTTCGTTTTCGGTTTCCAGATCCGCACCAAATCCAATTAATAAAACACATTCACATCTATTAGAGCCAAAAAAAATACATCAATAATCAAATCATGAACGATCGAATGGCATACAAGATTAACTGACGAAAAAAACCAAAAAGATAAATTATATAGAAACGTTTAGATCATTGATTGAATAACCAACTTGTCAAAGATCTCATGTGGCAAATCAGCTTTAAACACAACAATTAAACCTTGCACTATCACCAACAATTTACAATCCACTATCTCTTTTTATACTAATAAAAAATAACAATACAAAATCAGATTATCTTTACCTAACAAAAATACAAAATCACATTATCAAAGCTAATATTTACGTCCTTCACCTTGTCAACAAGATACACTGTTAACTACATTCTCAATATAAAAATTAATAATGCCTTACCTTTTAATATTCCATACGCACCACATCCATTTATGGCTCTTTGAGAACAATTTACCGAGACGTTCATAACCATATCTCGTGTATGTTTTCGAAGTTTATTATTTTCTTAAAGATCTCCTAACAAAAACCCATCATTGATCAACAATATAAACATAAAAATGAAAAGTTTTTGTGATCTTTAGTCAAACAAAAACCAGATCCGAAACTTGGATCCTTCAAAGATATTTTGGGATTGATTTGTCATCCTTTTGTTGATTGGTCGATCCATAGAGTTTGGCTGGTACTATATTTTTTAAAAAAACCACCACGTTTTTTTAATAAACCATACCAGATCTGGGTTTTTGATGGTAATTCGTGATTCGATCTGGGTTTTTTATGGAGGCAAGGAAGAGTTAAAGTGATTTTTGGTGAGAGCAAGATGGTGGAGATGTTGGAGGCGGTTTTAGATGGAGGAAAGGAGATGTGATTGAATTCTGAGATGCTATTTTTATGGGGAATGAAAATAACTAATTTGCCCTTTAATTTATTTTCTTTTTTAAAAATAAGTAGTAAATATTTACAAAAATGCCATCTTGCATTCATATGATGTACATCATGCATTATTAGGAGTAAAAAGACTGGTTCTGTAGGTTCTGTACAAAAAAATGGTTCTGCATTGAACGCTACACTATATAATATAATGTAGGTGGTAGGAGGGGGTAGGAGTACGGTACGACCGTATGGGTATAATAAATATATACGGTGAGTGAGGTAGGAGACGGTACGCGGGTGGGGGAGTAGAGGGTGCTGTATGTAGGAGACCGGATATAATATATATATATATATACTAATATAGTATATATATTAGTATATAGTATGTATATATATATATATATATATATATATATAATAATATAATGGGGTACTATAACATCCAAAAAACGAAAAAGTCGGTATGAAAACGTATAAAAATTTCCAAAACCTTATAGCAACGGATGAAAGCGTATAAAAACGTAAAAGATACAAAAGTGTAATAAGCATCCAAAAACAAAAAAATCATATGAAAACGTACAAAAATCGTATAAAAACATAAAAAAACGGACGAAAACGTATAAAAATAGATCAAACCATATAGAAACGGATGAAAACGTATCAAAGCATAACAAAAAGTGAACGAAAATGTATAAAAGCGTAAAAAGATATAAAAGTATAATAATGTCCGAAAACTAAAAAAAATCATATGAAAACGTACAAAAATCATATAAAAACGTTCAAAAACTAACGAAAACATATAAAAATGTACAAAACCGTATAGAAACGGATGAAAACATATCAAAACATACAAAAACAGATGAAAACGTATAAAAATGTAACAAAACGGATATAAAAGTATAGTAATGTCTAAAAAATGAAAAAATCGTATGAAACATTATGAAAAACGTATAAAAACATACAAAAACGGACGAAAACATATTAAAACCATATAGAAATGGATGAAAACGTATAAAAACATAAAAAACGGACAAAAATGTACAAAAACGTAAAAAATATATATATAAGTATAATAACGTCCAAAAACAAAAAAAAATATATGACAAAGGATGAAAACATACAAAACCAGAGAAAACGTACAAAAACGGACGCAAATGTTTTAAAACGAAAATAAAAGGACGAAAACATATAAAAACAGATGAAAACATATAAAGACGGACGAAAATGTATAAAAGCGTAAATGAAAAAAAAAAGTTTTTTTTTTAAAGTATAAATTACATAAATCGTCGTTGTGGTTTGTATTTTCAGAGGAAAAACACAAATTACAAGGTTAGCCCTCATGTTAGTCCATCAATGTCAAGTTAGGTTCTTTTTAATGATCGTTTGGAGTTGGGTCGAAATTTGAGCAGGATCCGTAAAAATCAAAAACCATATGGACATGACCCGCTTAAAAAAAAAAGCACAGGGACAAACCACAAGGATGATTTATGTAATTAAATCTAAATTTTTATTGAGTAAACAACAAAAATCATCCCGGTTTATCGAATTTGACACTGATCATCCCTTACCGATACTATTGGCAAATACCATCCCTAAGAGGCCAAACGTTTGGCACATTACATCCTTATCCAGTCAAAATGCCCTAAGAGAAGAGGCCAAACGTCTGGCACATTACATCCTTAACCAGTCAAAATGACCATTCTACCCCTATTATAATATAGCAGACGCCCCCAAATTGTAACCTCAAACGATTAAATGTGAAATTAAACTCGAATGAACATGAATGTTCACATTTACTAAGCTTATTGAGATCCAAAACCAAAACGTCTAGCAAGTTTTATCAAAAACACGGGGAGCAAAAACTGAATGCAAGAGGTTGAAGAGAAAGTCAAAAACACAAAAATAAATTTCTTTAGCAATAGAAAAATATCAACGCAAGCAACTAAAAAGTTTTAAACTTGGATTAACAAACAATACAAAAGTGCTAACTAAAATGTTTAACTATAATTGTAATTTATCACCATCACAACTAAAATGTTATACATATAATTTTAATCCCTATTATAAAGGAACGCAACTAAATTTTTTTAATTTATTACCGTCAATAAAAAGTAAAGTAAAGTAAAGTAACTCCCAAGACCGTCTTCCACGATGTATGGGGGAGGTTAAGACGTAGACATGGTTACCCCTACTTAATGTAGAGAGGCTACTTTCGGTTCCAAGGTAGAAAAGGACCTCCGGCCTTGCAGGGGGTGAGGATCGAACCTTTGACCTCTGTCTCCAGAGGCAAGAGTGTTAACCACTCGATCCAACCTTGCTCTTTTATTTCCGTCAATAACTTTACATATAATTTAAACACATTGTTCGAAGTGTTTAGGTAAGCTTTAGGTATGATGTTTGCAAGCATCAAGAAACACATTTCGAGAGGTCGGGATGATCAAACCACATAATATAAGACATATTTCTAGTGAGAGAAAGTAAAGAGAATGTGGAACTATTGGGCTATGCACATATCACAAATAATTGTATGTCTGAAAATTACGCGAGCCTATGGGATCACACATGTTAACACGTAAATACAATTTATGTAACTAATATTTTGTATGTAACATATTAATTATATTTCACGAAGTAAGCTTAACGGTCGTTAATAACTAATATAGCTACTTAACGATAATTTAATAACGATCATTAGACGTTAACTATAAAGACTTAATTGTAACTAATTAACAGAAAGAATCTAGAATCCCTTCCGAATCCATATAGGTGATCGATCTAGAGAAAAAGGAAATATTTGCATACTACTCGTATATTAAATACTTTTAAAAGTACACTTTCTTAAATACTTTTTCAAAATACTATGTTTACTTAAAATGACTCGTTTTTCAAGGGGGTTATTCTTTTCTTTAATGCAAACACATGACAAGTAGTATTTATATATCAGCAGCCAGCTAGAAGGTGCAAAAAAGTATTAGAAAAAAGCTGGACATTACAGAGGCTGAAATCGTAATAAAAGCTAGGGATCTGAATTCCTTGTTTCGATTACTGCAATTTCAATCACATTATCATTTATCTAATACCTACCATACAAATACAAAGAGATCCTTTTTACACAATTACTATCAACAATGGCTGAAATCATTGCTTCAACCCTCATTGAAGCAGTTTTTCAGAAGCTAGCCAATGAAGCCTTGAAGCAAGTTGTTCGCGCAAAGGGAATTCATTTTGAGTTGAAGAAACTACAGAAGACTTTGTCCAGGATCCAAGCACTGCTTAATAATGCTTCGAATAAAGAAATAACTAATGAAGCTGTTCAAGTATGGCTCAATGATCTCCAACATTTGGCTTACGACATAGATGACGTACTTGATGACTTGGCAACCGAAGCTATGTGTCGTGAGTTCACCGACCAATCCGAAGGCAGCACTAGCATGGTACGAAAGCTCATCCCATCTTGTTACAGAAATTTCTCATTAAGTAGTAAGATGCATCACAAGTTAGATGATATTAACAGTAAGTTGCAAGATCTAGAGAAGGAACAAGTTACTCTTGGTTTGACGGTCAAGAGTGGAAGTTTAGATGTGAGGGATGATACGTCAAAAGATAAAAATAGACAATCCCAGACCTCGTTGGTAGATGCATCGAGTATTGTTGGCCGACAAGGTGATAAGGATGCATTGGTTCTCAAGCTGGTAGCTGTGATGAACCATGTAATGAAAACTTTAGTATCGTGCCCATAGTTGGTATGGGTGGTGTGGGTAAAACCACTCTAGCTAAAATTTTGTATGAAGATGACCAAGTGAATGATTACTTTGAAGTTAAGGCGTGGGTTTGTGTTTCAGACGAGTGGGACAACTTCACTATAAGCAATATTATTTTTCAGTCTCTGACCGGGGAAACAAGGGAATTTAGAGATTTAAATCTACTTCAAGTAGCTCTAAGAGATCAACTTAGAGATAAATTGTTTCTATTAGTGCTGGATGATGTGTGGAGTGAAAGTAGTGACGATTGGGAATCACTAGTGGCCCCTTTCAAAGCATGTGCTCCTGGAAGTAAAATAATCATGACAACTAGGAAGGACAAGTTGCTTAGACAGTTGGGTTGTGGTAAATTAAAACGTTTGCAAAGTCTCTCACATGACGATGCCATGTGTTTATTTGCTCAACATGCATTGGGTGAAAATAGCTTTAATTCACATCCAAGACTTAAAGCACCTGGTGAAGGCATCGTCAGAAAGTGTAATGGTTTGCCTTTGGCTTTAAAAGCAGTTGGAAGGTTATTGAGGGCAAATGAAGATGAAGTAAAATGGAAGGAAATAGAGGACAGTGAGATATGGTGCTTAGAAGACGGAGGTAATATAATTCCGGCTCTTCGACTAAGCTACCATGAACTTCCTGCCTATTTGAAGCAGCTCTTTGCGTATTGCTCCTTGTTCACAAAGGACTATGCGTTTGACAAGGAGGATTTGGTTTTGCTCTGGATGGCAGAAGGATTTTTGCACAAAAAAGTACGTCTAATCAAGTCAACTGTAGAACGTTTTGGTCTCGAATGCTTTGATGAGTTGTTATCACAGTCATTTTTTCAACACTCTCCTAATGACGAGTCTTTGTTTGTTATGCATGATCTTATCAATGATTTGGCCACATCTGTTGCCGGAGATTTCTTTTTCAGGTTAGAGAAGGAAATGGGAAAGAATGTTAGGAAACGAGCTTTGGATAAGTCTCGTCATATGTCTTTTGTTTGTGAGGAGTATGGAGCTTACAAGAAGTTTCAAGGAATTGAAGGAGCTAAAGGTTTGAGAACATTCTTGTCCGTAGGGGTGAAAGAAAGGTGGCAAAGTAACTACTTGTCAAATAAGGTTTTGGTTGACTTAATCCCTCAGTTGCAATTCTTAAGGGTTTTAAGTTTGAGTGGTTATGAGATAAGCGAGGTTCCAGATTCCATTGGTAAATTAAAGCATTTACGCTATCTTAATTTATCTCAAACTCAAATCACACATCTTCCAGAAAATGTTTGTGATCTCTATAACTTAGAGACATTGATCCTTTTTGGCTGTTCACGTTTAACTAAGTTTCCCAACAACTTCATAAAGCTTAAAAGCTTGCGGCATCTAGACATCAGAGACACTCCACTTTTAGAAGACTTGCCTTTAGGCATCGGTGAGTTGAAAAGCATACAAACTCTTTCAAAAATCGTTATTGGAGGAGAAAACGACTTTTCCATAGCCCAACTTAAAGATTTTCAGAATCTTCAAGGAAAAATTTCTTTTAAGGGATTGGATAAAGTGCGAAAAGCAACGGAAGCACGAGAAGCATACTTATCACATAAGAGGCTTACTGAGTTAGAGGTGGAATGGAGTGACGTATCAGATTCTTCCCGAAATGACACAACAGAAAATGATGTCCTTGATGCATTGAAGCCATATAATGAATGTTTGAAGAGGTTAGGCATTGTGAACTATTTGGGTTTAGAGTTTCCAAAATGGGTTGGGGATCCCTCGTTTCGTCAGTTGGCTCGTGTGTCTATACGTGGCTGTAAAAAGTGTACATCTCTACCATCACTTGGGCAACTAGAGTCACTTAAGGAGTTATCTATTCAAGACATGGATGATGTAAAAGTATTGGGATCAGATTTTTTTGGTACTGGCCTTGCATTTCCTTCACTTGAAGTTCTAAGTTTTGAAGGTATGCAGGGTTGGGAGGTATGGTCAACCAATGGCACAAGTACTACTGGTGTTATTAAAGATGCAGTGTTTCCATGCCTTAAAGAGCTACATATTATGGACTGTCCTAATTTGGTTGAAATCTCACTTAAGGCACTACCTTCATTGAGGGATTTGCGAATACATAAATGTGGTGATGGTGTGTTGAGGAGTCTGGTTCATGCAGCCCCATCAGTCACCAAGTTGGACATAAATTCTATTTCAGGGCTTACTAATGAGGCATGGAGAGGTGTTATCTTGGATCTTAAGGCAGTTGAAGAATTGTATGTCAAACACTGTCATGAAATGAGATATTTGTGGGAATCAGAAGAAGCAGAGGCAAGTAGTAAGGTTCTTTTGAATCTAAAGAGGTTGGTAGTAAATTATTGTGAAAATTTGGTGAGTTTAGGGGAGAAAGATGAGGAGGAGTACAATTATGGGAACAACCTCCTTACATCTCTTAGGTCGTTAGAGGCAGGGTGGTGTGATAATTTAAAGCATTTACGTTGTCCAGACAACATTTATTGGCTAGAAATCAAATGGTGTGAATCAATTACATGTGTCTCCTTCTCATCGGGAGGAGGGCAGAAACTCAAGTCAGTTTCCTTTCATGGATGTAAGAAACTAATGTTAAAGGAGTTGCGAGAAGGAGGAGAGAAGAATAGGTTACTACTTATCAACAGCAAAAGTATGCCAACACTTGATTTTGTGTGGATACATTTTTATCCAAATTTGGCATCGATCATTGAATTTGGGGGTAACTTCATTCACCTCACGACATTGTCAATTACACATTGTAAAAGTACGGCGGAGTCATTTTTTGCAGACCTCCAATTGCCAAGTCTCACCTCGTTAACTAATTTGGAAATAAACGATTGTCCAAGTATGGATGCTCCTAGGCTTTGGCCTCCCAATTTGCGTAGGCTTTTTATTGGGCGGTTGAAGAAGCCTATATCAGAATGGGGCCCTCAGAAGTTTCCAACCTCACTAGTTGACCTAATTGTTAGAGGAGAAGAAGTGACTAATTGGAGTCAATTGTCTAATCTTCATCTTCCTTCATCCATTACTCGACTTTGCATTGATACTTTTCACAATTTGGAAACAGTTTCCGAGGGACTCAGACACCTCACCTCCCTCCAACATCTCACCATTTTTGATTGCCCAAAGATGAAAGATCTACCAGAAACGTTGTTGCGTTCACTCTTGAGTTTGGTAATTGGGAGATGTCCAGATCTGAAAGAAAGATGCAGTAAAGGAGGATCCTATTGGCCCCAAATCTCACATATCCCCTGCATCGTAACAGATATAAGAAGGTGTGTTAATTCTGTCTATGCCGTTTGACTTCTTTCAGTTATTATATTTTGTAAGTAACTAAATAACTTTTTTGTTCATATAATTACAACCAGTCTATTTTCCAATTTCCAAAATAAATAATGAACTATGATTAAACTTGTATACTTCAAAATTGAGATATTAATTAAACGATGTCATAAAAACCTATTAAAGTCAAACCTGCAAGTGGAATATGTAGTTTTTTCCTCAAATGTTGACACCACTGAATTTGGTGGATACGAGCATGAAGACTATTGATATCTCCATGATTCTTTAGTCTGATTGAATAGTTGCATGCATGTTTGTAGGAAAGAAGTGGTACACCTACAGTTGCATTAGATCTTGTTTACTTTCATCCCTTGTTTAATACGTAGCCCTCAAGTTTAGGCTAGCTGGTTTCATTTTCATTAGTATATATATTGTAATTTGTTTTCAAGGAAAGGAAGAAGATAAAGAAAGTTAGTTTCAAAGCTTAGGATCTCTTTAGTCTATTTCTCTTAGAGTCTTACCCGCTCAAAAGGTCTTATCAAATCTCGTCTCTTATCTAGGTTTTTGGGAGATTGACCATCTCAAATCGGTCTCTTAACAGTGGATGTTATATAGTTTACGTTCCTTGAAATTTATATATTCAGACAATAATGTGAAATCATGCGTTTTTTTATCTCTTTTTCTTAATAGAGTTCCGTTTGAATACAATTATGAATATCTGATATGTAAAATCCAATTTGATTTGCAGTGAAGTTATAATATAAAAAAGTTGGTTTGCCAATCATGTATTAACTACGAACTTCTATCTTTTGCAGTAATTGTATAAAGGACTGAATGACATATAGGGAGGAGTTGTATATAATAAGATAGAATTACTGAATTTTCCAGTCTTGATTTAATTCAAAGTTAATACTCCATAAAGTTACAAATTATTCAAGTTATTGACACGTTTTGTGTTTGTTACTTATGTTTCCAGAATTGATTGAAGTCAAAGATAAAGAAAGATTGTGCTATTTAGAATGAGTTACAGCTGATGCAGCATACATAGTAAACTAAGTATAAATATGGTCAGCGGTTTATAAAGCAGAGTCCAATTTGGCAAGCAACCGCATGTGTTTCTTGAATCTCAGCTGGTATGTACCTAAAAATTATCTTACAGCATATCAATAATTTCTTTGTACAGTATCAAGTTGTTTGAATTGACCTTGATATGGTTATTATTGTGCAGTTTTGTTTTATTAGTGATCGAGACACCTGATTTATGCATGGGGAAGTTTTGAGGCTACTTTTACAAGTATGTAGTTGAAGGCTCAACTAAACTTCTCTACAAGCTTTCATCCGCAACGTGCCAGCCAATTGAATGGGTAAATGCATTGTTGGACTTAGAACTAGCCTAATGCCGTAACTGGACTTTCTGAGAGTAATTGGGGCTTAATTTAATTTATTTATTTGGTTATGATTTCAGGGAAAACAGGCATTGGGGAAGTGAACAAATTTGGACAAAAGATCTTGCTGCATCTTCTTTGTAGTTTTCATGTCAGAACATTTGCAAGGGAGTCTTGATAAGTGGTCAATTCCTAGTTTAGATCAGGATAATGTTGAAGCTGATTGTTATTTTTCTCTATCCAAATTACTTGATGGTATGCAAGATATTGCTGATACATGTGCTAACCGGGGGCTTCCAAGATCTAAACTTAAGCAATGAAGCAAGTATGCTCATTGACTTCTAAAAAGGTTTACTCAAAAAGTGACACAGTTGGATATCATGTAGTGCCATGCCTTTATTGCAGAGTGAAAAGAGGTCATTATATGCTCATGGAGTTTTGATTGGCAGTTCATTGGTGGAATTGAGTTGGTTTTGTTGATAATAAACTCAAGACATACGTGAAGATGGGAGCTGAAAAATGACGACCATGTTTAAATTTGAAATAGCAGTCTAATATGCAGTTTATTTAAGTAGTTTAAGTCAGTTGTGTTGTGTAGTTTATTTCAGTTAACTTTTTAGGTTTTTCTAGAAGTTGTAGATGTATTATAAATAAGTGTTGGCATGTAAGTTTTATGTGGGAAGTCAAGCAATAAGAAAGTAACTTGTTGTGTCTGTTTCATGTTTACTTCCACGACAACAGCCCCCCACTCAAAAACACTTCATCATACTCTTATATAATAAGCCTAACATAAGTTACCAAGTTCAGGTTTATCATTTGGATGGAGGCTAGTGAGTCGTGAAAGATGAGACTACTTCGCCCTAACAAATGATATGGCCAAAAAAGTGAAGACAAAGCTGTTTAATGCATCAAGTTAAAGTTATTTGATTGGTTTGCTGTTGCTGTTTAATAGTTTTTAGCAGTTGAATATTTGTTTGTTTGTTTTTATATTGGTGATTTGTTTTGCTTACTCTCTGTTCTAAAAGGAAATGTCTTTAGGATTGTGAGCTTAGCTATGTAATTTGATATATAGATTTTATCCTTTTTTCCCAGACTTCCTTGATATATATTTGGCAGTTTTCTTTCAACTCTATGATAAAACATCATGACTGTTTGTCATTCCTAAATCCTAGATGATCATGGATTCATGGCTCATGAATCTTGTGTTTGCTCCATATGTAAAATCTTCGTTATGTACAATCGTGGATAATCTTCTGTCAATTTTCCTACCTTTTTTAGTCCAACAAGAATGTGATTTGACATGTTTACGTTTATTACCACCGGTGAAAATGAGTTTAAAATGTAAGTAAACAGAAAAATACATGTGCAGTGTTATTCAACATGTTTTGCAAAATGCATGTGCAAGTGTATTCAACATGTTTTGCTACTTTGGATAGATATGGTGTATATGAACCTGTTTACATTGTTGGATAATGTAACACCCCCAAAATATCGCAGCGGAACATGCGCATGAAAATTAACCAAAAAGCTAAGGACTAAGTTTTATAGCTCCACATGCTCATGAAACAGCTAAGGACTAAGTTCTTTACCAGAAATATAGACACGGCTGAATGAAAGACAGGTGAAACACTGCACAGACTTCGGAAAACAGAAACAAAGAATGTTAGGGTCTTTGGTTCGAGACCCAGTAGCTCTTTTGTACTCCAAAAGCGACAATCCAACTTTAGTATATATATAAATGTCTAACTACTTTAGTCTAATGGCTTTAACCAGTAAGTTATTTCTCTAGCATGTACCACTAGAAATCACAAGGAAATGAAGTAGTACCTTCAAGACAATAGGCAATTCCGGCAAATAAAGAATAGAATCACCAATTGTAATGAAAATGATTTGTTATTGATAAGATGAAGGTTTACAAGAAGAAAGGATTACAATTTATTAGACTTACTTCCAACTGATTACAAGGAGTGTATTTATACAATGTGAAATGGGTAAAAGTGAATGGGCGGGAACAACAGTTTGTGGGTTATGTTTGACTTTTCTACTTTGACTATTTTCTTTGACTTTCTTTGACTTCTCATTTTGAACACATATCACACTCATGGTAAGATATGCGGTCACAAGTGCGACAATCAATCAAATTATAAAGCAAGGCGAACAGTCCCTTCGCAAAGCAAGAAGTAACATCCAACATTAAACATTAATGCAAATGCACAGCAAATTAAGCTATTTCTACAAGATAAGGAATCATCAAAGCTCCCATTAATTGTAAAGCTTCAGCTGGCAAACCGTTGAAAAAAAAAAAACTCAATTCCCGAAAGAGGATATGAGTGATTCATAATTCTGAATGGATAACCAATAAGAGCTATAAAAGAAAACCATCTACAAGTGACGGATTTTGATTGAGATGTAGGTATCATATTTGGCATTTCAACTGATCATGTTTGGACTTTGGACCATTAAACTATGATATGTTCAAGGGAAAACTACACCCAACGTCCGACGACAAAGATACCTACTGCTAATATTAACTATGAAGTGAAACAAAGATGTATAAATAAGCCTGATCTTTAGTTGAATTTCAGACATTCTAGTTCCAGTAAAGCTTTGTCAAAAGATCTCATGTGGCTGGCTTATGAACCTGTACATATATAGGATTATACCTTTTTAGTATTGCAAGACAAAGGCAAAGGTTGGATTTTGGAGGTTAAAGGCGTTTTGTTTGTGACCTTTTTAGTATTGTATATAAATAAAATTAATAGAACAATATATTAACAAAATCCGCTGTAGAGGATGCAAGATAAAAGACTTTTTAATTTTCAAGTCCAATATGTACTAGTTAGAGATGAAAAATAAATTACAATGTAAACTAGTTATAGATGAAAAATAAATTAGGAAAACAAATTCCAATATGTACAAGTTACGATGTATACTAGTTAGATACGAAAAATAAATTATATTGTATAGTAATTAGAGATGAAAAATAAATTATCACATGTATATTATGAAATTTTTTAGTAATTATTAATTTATAGTTTCGTTGGGACCAATATATATATACTGGGGTTTCAAAAAAATTATTATCTTATTATTTTATCGATTGTGGTCTAAATTTGTACTGGTCCCAAGTTGGGACCGGACAAATTATTAATTTTATCGATGTTATTAATTTATCGAGTATCAATTTATAAATGTTTTACTGTACATGTTTTTGTTAATGCTTAAACCAAGTGGAATGTGTAACATTGCTTTTAATCAGTTATATTTACTAGGGAAGTTGTTTTGGTTTGATATGACTCAAAAAACATACTATATAACATGTGTGTTTAAAACAAGGGTGATAATTGTATATCAAAGAGTACTTTAATCTTAAGTCCTTAAGTCGTAGCACGCATAACATTGTGTTCAACAAGATTAGTAGAGTTTACATGGACTTGAATTTGTGATCTCTAATTCTCAACCACTATACATACAAATAAAAGAGTAGACTAAAATCTTACAAAAAGGGCTTTTTTTTTTTTTTTTTTTTTTTTTTTTTTTTTTTTTTTTTTTTTAAGAATCAAAGCCGTAGAAAAAACAACACCAAAATCAAGTAGAGGTCACAAAATAACATCTAGGCATCTAGCCCGTTCCGCCAGTGCAGATGCAGGACACAACTGTAGTTTCCTAATTTATGACAAAAAAAGTGTAGTTTAACCAGTGTGGCTCAGCCAACTATGACCCGATCGGTATCAACATTTAGTAAAAGTTTACCTATGTTAACCCTTTATTACCCTTCCTAATTTGGCACCTCTACTCAGATAAAATATTACACCATAGCATTTCTTCAACCTTCCATAAAACAATATGAGTCCGCTTTCAAGATAACAAATTTGACAAATAAGCCTAGATATTAATTCTGAGGAAAAGAAGGTGCCTTTGAGCATAGACGGAACTTGACAATTTTAATTGGAGGGGCCAAACTGTAATATATTTATTTTAAGGGGGCAATTTACATTTTCAGTTAACATTTGTACTAATAATGCATAAAACTACAAGAGTAAAGGTCAAAAATATACTTGTTGCTAACAATTTGGGTGGGGGGCACGACCCCTCCCGGTCCCTACTAAGTTCCATCCCTGCCTTTGAGGTTGTAAGATCATTGTAGTTCAATTTCCATCTGGAGTAGGGGTTGTAACCACATGTCCCACTGAACCCGTAAATCAACGAAAACAGATGATATATGGACCAAATGACAAAAAGAGGCAGCTGAACTGCATAACATAGAGACCCAAAAGTTTTATATTGGAAATATGTATAAGAAAGTGCTTTGTGGTTTTGTTGTTACGCATTGGAGCAACATTATGGTGAGAGGGTTCAACTGAACCCACTCGGTTTTCAGTTTGTGCATCTCAACTCTGAATTTCGGATGTTGAACCCCCTTGCTTTTCATTCAATGAACCCGCTAGCTGCTTTGACTGTTGAACCTATTAGTCGATCATGACTTAAAAAAGTTGGGAGAGATGATGACTACACGCTATTTTCAGTCCCAAAAAAAAACAAAAAAAACAAAAAGGTTGAGAACAGAGTCTAACCTATAGAATATCTACATTTTAGGTAAGTGCCTGTTGATGAATACATTAAAATGTTTCATGTATTATTTGTGTTGCAAATATGATGTTGTGTTCAATAAGATTAGGAGATTGTACATGGGCTTAAATGTATGATCCCAAACACTACAAAAACAATAAAAATAAAAAGAAGAAAAGAAGAAAAAAAAATAAAAAATAAAAATAATCACTGCATGACATGCATTTAACACTCTTTAAATATATCATAAACTCGAGTGAAGACCATCCTTAGATAGCTGCTGGCGGGTTTTTGGACAGCAAGGGTCTAGGAAGGCTTTGTTGTTCTTTTACTACTTTTGCTTGGGTAGAAGTTTAGTCAGTTTGTGGGTATGTAGCGAATTCCCCTAAGCTTTTCTTCTATACTGCAACATAGATATAGTATACTAGGGGGAACAGGGGGTGTTTTTGTGTTGTTTTTGTTCTTATTGTTTCAGCTCTTTTTACTGTCGTGTATGTTCTCTTTGGTTCCGTTAAATGTAAAATACATGTTGCCATTAAAAGAAATATCATAAATTCGAGTGGAAACAATTCCAACGCATACCACGTACCAATTATAAGTAAGCATCAAATGATTGAAAACAATAATCTCGATATTTGCTTCTCACTAAACTCGAAGGACCTAAGTTGTTAAAAGGGAACTTAATAACCGATTTGTTAGTTAAGTTAGTTAAATGTATTTCCTGTAGAATTGAAAGGGTATGTCGCTTGGACCACAACCCTTCGAACCGGTGCAATGGTTTGAACACAACCATTCGCAAACTATAAATACTCATGTATATGTATCGATACAAAGTTTAGAACGATAATAGTTATTCAGATTTTATTTTACTTGCAATTTCATATCGACTCTCACATTTGGGACCAACATTTGGCATCAAGAGCCACGCTCGTTACACACTCAAACCAGAAACCATTTAACGAGAACAAGAAGGAAACCAAAACAGAAAACACACGCTGAACTTTGTTTCAGAAAGAAAGGAATACACAACGTTAAATCAAAGGGACACTGCCTGGATAACTAGGACGCAAGGAAGGAAAGTGCACAGCAATACTTGTGGGGAAATTGCAAACGAGAAGGGGCACCAAACGAAGTGGTGACCAAAATTGGTTGTGTTGTTGTGATCACTGTACGCGGCAGGAAGGAACAAGAAGAAAACATAAGTTTTTCAGAAACTTTTGTTTGTGATTAGTACCACACGACAACAAAACAAGGAGACCCTTTGTTGCATCATTAACGCAACAAATTGGAAGAACAAGGACGTCAAAAGGAAGGAGACCCACGGTTGCACTTATATAACGCAACATGTTGGAAAGGAACATAGATTGCTTGGACGTAGAAAAGGTACCGAGGAAACAAGTGTAACACCCCCAAAATCGGGTCCAGCGGAAGCATACATGTCACTGGGGTGTTACTAAATTGATATCACAACATAAGGTAATAAAGAATGGAATACATACTCCGTTAAAATACATTAAGTTTAATAAAAATCGAGTTTACAACAGAGTTTTTAAGATCATGATAAGCCCAAAGTCTAGTGGTCCCAATAAAACAAGTCAAAGTCAATGTGTGAAAACACTTCGGTAGATAGTTACGCCCATTGCCTTGCCATGCCTTGCCCATAATAAACAGTTCAAACGCCTGAGAAAAACATGCTAAAAGTTAGCAAAAAACTGGTGAGTCTATAGGTTTAAGCAATAAAATCATAAGTTTGGATCATGAGTTTAGTATATGAACATTATAACGCATATAAAGTCATATAAAAATAGTCTATTATGTTAGCACTAAGTTCATGCAACCGAAGCTATAACAGTGTGCATACACATATGGTATGGAATCATANCATTTAACGAGAACAAGAAGGAAACCAAAACAGAAAACACACGCTGAACTTTGTTTCAGAAAGAAAGGAATACACAACGTTAAATCAAAGGGACACTGCCTGGATAACTAGGACGCAAGGAAGGAAAGTGCACAGCAATACTTGTGGGGAAATTGCAAACGAGAAGGGGCACCAAACGAAGTGGTGACCAAAATTGGTTGTGTTGTTGTGATCACTGTACGCGGCAGGAAGGAACAAGAACAAAACATAAGTTTTTCAGAAACTTTTGTTTGTGATTAGTACCACACGACAACAAAACAAGGAGACCCTTTGTTGCATCATTAACGCAACAAATTGGAAGAACAAGGACGTCAAAAGGAAGGAGACCCACGGTTGCACTTATATAACGCAACACGTTGGAAAGGAACATAGATTGCTTGGACGTAGAAAAGGTACCGAGGAAACAAGTGTAACACCCCCAAAATCGGGTCCAGCGGAAGCATACATGTCACTGGGGTGTTACTAAATTGATATCACAACATAAGGTAATAAAGAATGGAATACATACTCCGTTAAAATACATTAAGTTTAATAAAAATCGAGTTTACAACAGAGTTTTTAAGATCATGATAAGCCCAAAGTCTAGTGGTCCCAATAAAACAAGTCAAAGTCAATGTGTGAAAACACTTCGGTAGATAGTTACGACCATTGCCTTGCCATGCCTTGCCCATAATAAACAGTTCAAACGCCTGAGAAAAACATGCTAAAAGTTAGCAAAAAGCTGGTGAGTCTATAGGTTTAAGCAATAAAATCATAAGTTTGGATCATGAGTTTAGTATATGAACATTATAACGCATATAAAGTCATATAAAAATAGTCTATTACGTTAGCATTAAGTTCATGCAACCGAAGCTATAACAGTGTGCATACACATATGGTATGGAATCATATATATAGGGCCCGGCAAGTGTTTATCCCAGACACTTGTGTTTCGACATGGTATACGTTCGTTTGCCTATCCGGTCAAACCGAACGGGGGAGTTACCCCCAATAGATCTATTTATAACATTTGCGCTTCCCAGCAGGAATTAACGGTTCATGAGATGGGCATAATTGGGATATAACAGGGCTTAGGCTAATCGACGTAATAGTAAAAATAGCAGTTTATGGTCCATAAAACAGTTTGCATGTTTCTCACCCCAATAAAAGCAAGTATAAAGGAGTGGGGCTATAAACTCACCTCAGTAAAAGCAGTCAGAGAGTGCAATAAATCAGATAGTGTTCGGCACCAACACACGACCTAGATTAGCAAGGCATAGAATAGTTTATAGATAAGTTTAAGGCTCAACGAGGTTTAATTAAACTCAAAAGTTTTAAAGTGATGCGTTATTGTTGCTTGTGTGGCTGCATTTAAGTTTGAAAATAATTTTCTAAGTATTTGTGTGTATTAGCTCTTGGAAGTGTATAAGATATCGAAGACGAGATGTCGTTGGTTTGTAAATAACCGAAAGACGAGGTGTGAGGAAATAATCACGAATAGTAACGTTAAGTGTATATGACTAAAAGTACTCGTTAGGCAAGATTACGAAAGATAATGACGGAAAATAAGCGTCGATGATTGTTGAGCGTTGCTGATATGTGTAAAATCACATATCTTTTATTCACCATTTTAAGACCAAAAAGACCGAAAACGCTAACAAATGCCAAAGATATTTGTTGTTTTTGTGTTTTTGAAAATGCAGGTACGGATATGTGTTAATTGGACAAAAACCAAGAAAACCCGATAACACGAGCACGGGATTGGAAAAGGATCAAAAGTAATAAAAATTTTGAATAATTGTGAAAAAAAATGTTGAAAAGTTGTGAAAAATAGAATAAAAGTTCGAATAAGTGTTTTGACACCGTGTTGACTTTCTTGATGGCGAGAGTAGGAATAATATTTTGACTTGATCGGGCGTGTTGAGCCCTAGCTTGTTCCCTTAACCAATGATGATCACATAAGCTTGTGCTAGTTTTGTACACAAGGAGCTATAAAACGCGAATTCTTCTTTTAGAATCTGCAAAGTTCCCGTACATTACTTTATATATGCGCAGCTTAAAAGCTTTCGCTAGTCTTTTACATCAAAGGAGCTATAAAATGCGAATTCTTTTATTAGAGTTTGCAAGTTTCCGTATTTGACTTTAAATATGCGTGGCTTGATTATCGGTTAAGTATTCGCGAGTCTCATTATTTGAGAACTTTAAAAAAACGAAGAGCGAGAAATGATAGTGTTTATTTAGAAGTTAGATGCCATACGTGGAGTAGTGGTTCTCTTTAAAGCTCATCGAAGGTACTTGTGGCTTTTTGTTCCCATCAGCTTGTTTCACCCATATCTTGTGTATAATAATTAAAGATGTCTCGATTTTAACGAAATTTAGTTCTTTATCTTCTTAAGAGAATCTTTGCTTGAAAAATTGGGTACACATCAAGGATACACGCTATTGTATTGTGTTGTATTGTATAGTATTTCGTTGTATTGCGTAGTACGCATGTGGTTTCGGAGCTACCCTAAAGCCCGGTATTCATAATAGCTAAGGTGCTTTGAGACTTCGGATTGAGATCGGACCTTGGATCCTACATTCTAACCCTAGCAGTTGGCGGTAGGTCTTGGATTGAAACCGTGAAGGTTCGGAGTTGAAAAGTTACTAAGGCAAGAAAAGAAAGAAAAAAATATCAAGGAAAAGTATGAAAAAAAAAGTGAAATGAAAAAAAAAATCAAAAGAAAGAATAAGGATTTATGTTGAGATTTATGGATTATGAGTTTATGTGTTAAGACTAAAGTTGGTAGCACGTGAGGTGCATGCGAATGATCCTAGATCGGGCGCATGAGGTGCACGTGAAGGTACTCTCCAACTTATGTCTATTTCAATGTATTCCAAAGTCTATGTATGTATCCAGTATCCTTGATGTGGACCTCATTTTTCATGCAAACCTTCTTAAGAGAAGATGACTAACTACTTAGCGTTGGGATTCTTGGTATCTTTATCGGACTAATTCATATTGGAACGAGAATATATGAAGCAATTCATTTCTCAACTTAATTTAAAAAATTCTAGATACACTAAGATTTGGGAACAAGGGGTTTTTACACAAGTAACTACGATGAGTAGTATTGACATCTAACTTGTAAATAAACGATGATCTCGTTCATAAGCTTAGTTTGGGAACTTGTGAAAAATCAAGGATGACGAATTTTATCCTTTGGTCACTATTCTATGAATTGTGTTTCTACTCGATGAACCTAATAATTGTCGCAAGATAATGAAAGTCGATACACCGTCACGTGAATAAGTTGTGAAAAGTCTGTAAGTTATAAGTATAATAAATGGTGGAACATAGAAAATGGTAAAACGGGGCGTTTAAGGGAATAAATGGTTTCGTATCTCTTTCGAACATTTTGCTACTTTTCAAAGTTAAGTAAAAAGAGTTATGAAATTATTTATCTCTAAAGCGTGATTGAATCCCATTGCGTGAGGACACGACAATATCTTAGTTTGGGGGATTTTGATATGTGTAAAATCACATATCTTTTATTCACCATTTTAAGACCAAAAAGACCGAAAACGCTAACAAATGCCAAAGATATTTGTTGTTTTTGTGTTTTCGAAAATGCAGGTACGGATATGTGTTAATTGGACAAAAACCAAGAAAACCCGATAACACGAGCACAGGATTGGAAAAGGATCAAAAGCCGGAGCTGGGGAAGTATTTTTCACATTTGAGTTCAGAATGGCGAATCAAGACCTTCAAGAATTACAATAAGTCAAGATCAGTCCTTGGATTAAATTTACAGAAAAGGTTCTTGGAATTTAGAAAGTTACAATATTGGTCCTTGTTGTTTTGCCTTAATGAAGTTACATTACATAAGCCTGATTCTTAAATCTTAAACCCAAAGCCCAATCCTAAAAGTTTATACCCGGCCCACTCCCTTTTCCACTCAACCCGACCCAACCAGTCAAATAAATAATAAAAAAAGCCCACGCGCCCTTTTTATTCCCCTTTTCACCCAAATCCCCAGCTCATGAACCCTAATTTACCCTTTCCCCAATTACCCATCTCAGTTAATCCTAACCTCGTATTAAAGGTCAATTGAGTCAATTAGCATCACTATGACACCGTGTCAGAGATGGATAGCAAGGGATTGCAACGTGGCATATTGAGATTGGTGGGAACGCGTCATACCAAGCTTTGGATTCGCCTTCTAGAACGTTGCTGACAAGATAGAGGATATATGTGCATAAATGGACAAGTGGCAGCAGCTAACTGGGTCATACACGTCATTGTATCATTTCTAAGCATTTGATTGGTTAAAGAGAGTCATCAAGGATCAAGCGAAGGATATTCTGTGGAGATACTGTTTCTGGATGCTTCTGAGACCTCTCACCCCTCACTTTCACTTCTGCTATAAATAGTAGACGATTTTCATTCATTTGTAAGTAGTAGTTAGTTAGTGTTATGCTGCCAAAATGTTGTTAGACTTGTAATTTCTCTTAAAGTAGTGTAATATTTCAGTGATTTTAATAAAAAATTTCATTTCAGTTTTTACACAAGCTTGTTATTCTCAGTAGCTTTAGACATATTAAGATCTAATTACTGTTTTCATAAGCTTCTCAGAAGCTACTTAACTTCAATCTCTACAGATACTTACATATCATTTGTTCTTAACACATAAAAATTACTAAAAATTCAGAAAACTAAAAAATAAAAAAATGTTTTCATTTTCCTGAAACAGTTTGTAAATGAGTTTTAGTTAGTGTTATCAAGCTCATATTAGCTCAGTAGATTCAGAGAAAGGTTTTAGAAGAGAATTCAGTTAGTTCAATTTTGGAGTTCTGGTGGTCAACAAAAGTTAAAGGAGAGGGTATTTGGAGAATATGGGGTAATCAGAGATGTTTTTGGTTGCAGAAGTGAACTCAGCCTATCCATAGTGGTAGGCTAGCTAGGAGGATCTCAGGGAGCTGAGATCTAAATTTGTAAGTCTCGTTGTACATTTTCGAGTATTAATCTGATCTTCATAAGTAGTAGTATAAGATCTGTTTCGTTGTATGTTACTGTTACATAGCTTAGATTCGATCTTATTCTAGCAGAATTTGTGCTAATTCAGAGTTGTTTGATCATTGTTTAGTGGAATTATTTTAGTTTGAGCTTACTTGTTACTTTGGTTCTTGTTTAGTGTAACGGAGATAAGTGACTATAGTTTTGATCTTGAATCTGAGTTAGATTGATCATTAGTTTAGGAAGTTGTGGCTTAATTCTGTGGAACTTAGTGAAATCTGCATAGTTAGAGGTGTTTGTTTCTGCTTTTAATTTGCTGATTTAATTGATCCTTTGTTATCAGTTCTACATTAGATAGTGTTTCCTGCAGTTTAACTGGTGTTTGGAATAAGGAACTTCTCTGTTAACTGCTTGGTTTTAGTTGAGTTTGGTTGCTGCAATATGTCACTTAGGATGGTATTAGGTAAAACATGAATAAAATCAGTATGTCATTTGAATAAATAGTCAATTTGCTTTCAAATTTCTTTTAACTGTCAACAGAGTGAATATTTGGTTGCATGATCTTTTCAATTTGTTAGTTAAGTAGTTTAATAGGCTCAATTTTGTTACACTTTAGCTTTAAAACATCATCATTAGATCATTAAGGTAGAGTAAAATCCAAATAGGTCAACTGAGTTGAGTTTCATCAAAAGACAGTAGGTACATTTCTACTGCAGTCTTACATGTTTTTGTGTGCTGAACTATGGTCAAATTAGTGTACAATTGGAGTTTTAGTGATGGGGCTTTTTATGTTTTTGGAATCTCAGCTAGGTAGACTAGCTTTTGCCCCATTATTTTCCCACTCTTCAGTTTATTTGAGTGCTTATTTTCAGTCTTAAAGCAGGCTTTTCAAGTTGATTTTTCTGTTTATAATTGTTACTGCATGTACTACTTATCTTGCTTATTTCATGTGTTTGTTGAGTATTATATGTTCTTTCATGCTTAGTTTAGTTGTACCTTTCATTTCTGAGCTCTTTGTTATTTTTAGTGCTTATTTGCTTATATTTGTGCTTATATTCAACTGCTTATTGTTCCATATTGATTATTCTGGCATTAATTTGGTCTGATTTCAGTTTGTGTGTGCTTATTTTAGTATAGTGAACTTTCTGTAAGGTTTTTGTAAGATCTGGTGATAAGTGCTTATTAATAAGCACTTATCCAAACTGCTTATTAAACCAAAAAGCACTTTTCAGCTTATTTTTCTATATTTCTTATTTTTCTTAGTTTTCAAATAATATTTTAGATTTTCTGTAAAAATTTCAGATTTTTCTCATTTGTTTTACTATTTCTTTTCTATTTTCTTAGATTTTAATCATTTTAAATTCACAATAAATCCAAAAATTCAAAAATAATTTTCATTTTTCTTTTAAAAATAGTTTTCAGATTTATAAGATTTTTCAAAAAATAGTTTTGTATTTTTAGACCATTTTTTTCCATTTATTAAATTTTTAATCATTTTAAAAATAGTTAAAAATAGTTTTTAATTCGTAATAAATAAATAAAAAGTCAAAAAAATATTTTTCTTTTTCTAAAAATTCTTTTTAGTTGTTTAAAGTTTTTAGAAAATTGTTTCACATTTTTAGGATCATTTTTAAATAAAAGTCGCGTTTTATTTTGTACGTTACGTTTTAATATTTCACGTTTGCATTTCCGTTTCTGATCTTTAATCTTTGCTATATAGCTTGTACTCTGCTGCTTAATTCTGATATATCTTGTGCTATAGTAATTTCTTTTCCACTATTTTCACTTGCACTTTCAAACACGCGTTATCAATCACGATAAACAATTTTCCATGTTAACCTTCACTGAGACAGACGACGCCCGAGTGTTTCTTAATTCGTTGAAGAAATTGCTTGGTTTTGCTTACAAATGTCACAAACATTAATTATAACAAATAGCAATAAATAATTTAAACAATACTTAATAAGTAATTGAACAATGCTACTTAAATACAACTTGCAGCAACTATCATTTTGGCGCCGCTACGACCTCCGGGAAGGTTAAAGTGATATTAATTGGTATCTTACTCTATATGTACTTAGATTAGAGTATTTTATCCGATTGTTATTGGAAAAACCTTCCACTTGTTTATCTCAATAGGTATCATATTACTAAACCATAAAATGGTTGGTAACGTCCTACGTATAAAAAGTTAAAAATACATAAATTTAACACACACTTTAATCATCTCACAAAATGTGATTTTATACAAATAATATACCCAACATTTTAAATTAGGGTCATTCTAACATACAAGATCTCTACGGTCTGCTCACTAGACAGTTAACATAAAATCTATAATTTAGTTTTTTAGTAATGAACAGCAAAACAAATGTCAGAAAGGTAGCGTAGAAATTTTATAATTGATTTTTAGACAACACTTTCTACATTCAAATATTCATATACTTACCAAATAATTAGCATGAAATACACCCGTCAATATATTCATTGACTATAGAACCTATATTTGAAGCGAATACATACAAATTCTTACCTAATCATCATCCATGACAAAATTCAATTAACGGGAATCGATTCAATAAATGTATTATATTGTCAATTATCGAAAAACAATACACAAATAACAACAACTAATTATTGATGGATTTCAAAGGTATTTCCATATATACATAAGTACGTAATATACAAATTCACAATGGCAAATTAATACTCATAATCTTTTTCCACTTCTAATTCTTTAGTATCATATCATTAATATGGTCTGAGGGGATGTGCTGATTTCATTTTTTCTTGTACTGCAACCTAGGGTTTCTACATGAAGTTTTTACAAAAGCAAAAACCCACTACATTGTACATTACAAAGTACATATAACGTTCTTAGCGTGATTTTCACCTTGACCTTATTTCGATCTATATATAAAAAACCGTATTGACGATGAGGTTTACAAATCATATTTTTTCTACTAAACATATCTATCGAGGAGAGCTTGAAATTTCAGTCATGTATAGTGAGAGTGAGCGAAGAGAGAGTAAGAATATTTTATTTGTTCGATCAGTTAAATCAAGAGCTGTGAGCAAACTGTATGTTCAGGGATGTCCTCTGATACCCTACACTGTTTAGAGTAATAGTATGTAATTGAAACAATCATAAGATTATAACTGGACTGATATATCAAGCGCACGTGGAAGCCGAGAGTGCGATGAGCAGCGCGAGCGGAAATTAAATCAATGAATAAGTGATGATGGTAGACATAACCAAATCAAACAGATGGTAACCTAAAAGCCATAAATGCGGTCTATGATGCTCCAAAGATCAAGTCAACCCGATATTTATAAACCATATATATTAGGGCTGTAATGGAAATGACTAGGGTTAGTCGAATCAGGGACACGATCACCACAGTTAAAGCAAACAAATTACCATATGTTATTCCTAGCTTCAAGCAGCATTCCGTTCTCTAGATTAAGGGACCACATGCCGTATGGCTCGTTATAGACGTTTCCAATCCTAAGGAAAAATATCCATAGCAAACCAATTCGCAAATCAATCACGGGTACTCAATCTAATATCACGATGTATCGCAGTCACGACGTTGAGCACGAGAAGATCGCTTGAATTGCGTCACATAAGGAATAACCGATATTAGCGCGGAAAGATTAAGGATTAATCAGTTCCGTAGATGGGTGTTAAGATGAAGTGTTTCGTGTCCGGGCTCAAGGGGCAGCCCGGACTTGGACTTGGAAAAGGAACCACCGAATTCACACTTGGGGAGATCTAGCTTCCAAGTTTGTGAATCATTTCTATCCTCCTTCCAAAACTTCTAATCTCCGCACTCAAATCTTTCGATTCCAACAAGCTTTCGATGAATCGTTCAGTGAAGCTTGGGATCGATTCAAGGAGTTGTTGGAGAAGTGTCCTAATCACGGGTTTTCAACCTTGCAGCAGATCGATACTTTTTATAATGGTTTATGTCATGCTGATCAAGATTCTCTTAGTTCTGATGCGGGTGGAAACTTGTTGACCCGTAATATTCATGAGGTTTTTACGATAATTGAGAACAAAGCTAGAGTCCGTACTTCTAGGAGCAAAACTCAAGTCTCAAGTGCTAGTAATAAAATTAATGATGATGTTTTGGCTCATGTTCTCGATCAAAGTAGTAAGACAAATGAGGCTATAATCAATTTGACCAAACAAATGAGTCTTTTAATGAAAGAAAAGTCGTCAAACCAAGTGAATGTTGTTAATCATAATTGTGAAACATGTGGTGGTCCACACCCGTATTTTGAGTGTCCGGCAACCGGTGCCTACGTTCATGAGAATGTGTATGCTGCTAACATGGGT